>WJFB01003056.1:0-15006 GCA_009870185.1 Pygmarrhopalites habei
TCACACACATAACGCACACACACATTTTCTATACTGTGTATAGAAAAGATTCATTGTTTACCATAAAAGTCAAGTTTTTAGAATAATTTTGTTTGTCTCAATTTGCAGGACATATGGAAAACAATTTCATGAGATGAAGATGGAATTTTGGAAATATTTTCTGGAGCAACATCCTTGTGTTTTATCTATCCATTAGACTTTGCAAGTAAAGGTAAAAAGTTCATTAGGTTAATCAATTAACTAAATACTTTTAAAGCAATGTTTACGCTGTTAATTGAATTCTTTTTCCCCATAAAGTAAATACAAGGGAATGATTTACTGTTTCAAGGATTTCTCAGCTTTTACCGAGACAATTTGGTTATTGTCATTCGATACTTTCCAACTGAAGCTCTTAAGGTATGTAAATACAGATCATAATTAAAATACATTTTTTAAAAAAGCACTGTTCATCGTTCTCTATTGAAAGTATTACTGGTCAAGGAATTTTGACCCCTGTTCCTTTACATTGTGTGTGTCAGAGTTTGCAGTATTTTATTACTAACTTTTTTAAAGAAAAAAGTGGGTTTACATATTTTTTTTGGGAAGTTTTTTCTGTTTTTTCGGGACAACATTTCTCATTGCATGGATATAGAATGGTAAAGCTGGATGATCATCCTTCACTGCAATATCGAGTAGTAATTTTTGCACATCTTCTCTTTTCTCTGGAGTGACATGGATAACAGCAGCTAATTTTTCTAGATTTCTTGGAAACCTCTTTTTACCTCTACCCAACACATTGTAATACTTGAATTGACCAAAAAAATTATTTTTCATCCCAACTTGAATACCATCTATTTCTAATACTCTGGCTTCCGATATTCTGAAGCTTTGTTGTCATTTCAGTACAGTTTGTTGGTACATTTTCCAGCCGAAAAGTTCAAAATCTTGGAATAAAACCTTGAGTGTTCCAACTTGGGAGAAAAACTTGAAGTATTCACTAGGGGTCAAAATGGTGTCATTTCCAAGTAAAATTTGTTCCACCCTACCAAAGGCTCGATCAGCAGGTAAATATGATTGTCCACGAATAGGGAAGAAATAAAATATTTTCATTCCTATTTCTTTTGCTAAACTTGACAGCATAGACAGCTTGACGTAATTCTTGTTCTGGCCTGAACAAGAGTCACTAAAGAGTCTGAGTCTTGACATTTTTGGGTACATACTTAGTAATGCAGTCATGTAAAGCTGAAACCATTGAGTTTGACCCTCGACCTGCCTCATGTTCACCCCAAGTGTAGAAATGAACATCATTCTTCGACTGACTTGAATTTTTTCCCCTGTGGTTGACGATCCCAGAGAAATATTGGTAAAGCTGTCGAGAATATCCTTCGCCAACTGGAGTTTTGGGAAGAGGCTGGTTCTGCATCAAATCGAATACGATAGTTTGAACTGTCGAGTCGGAAACATCAAAGTCATTTAAAGTGTCATAAAATCTTTTTCCTGACACTTTGTGAAAAAAAAATTCTGCCGAAATTTTTTCTTTCTCCTGGTCACTGGCATTTGACAGGAGAACAGTCTTATATCTGACACAATCGGAATAAATATCTGTTGCCGGTGACCCAAATCCTAGATTAAAATTGGACACGAATACGTTGTAGAACTTGTAGGTACAGTATTCATCATTTTCACCATTTTTGTATAACATCCACAATCTGAGAATTTAAAATTCCCAACGTTGTATAAATTATTTAATTTCAACTATGTACATGTATGTACTATATTTTCTTTGCACGTCCTCATTGTATTTATTGATTCCTCAGTTAGGTAAAAATTGTTATTCACTTACCGACGAATGGACAAACTGGAATGAAGGTATTTTCTGTTCGGAGTCTTGGACCGACCATAATGACTAGCTTTGCATGTAAAGTTGGTAATATGATTAATTATTTTTTCTCTCCTTTGAGTTGAAACTGGATTTACCCGCAAACTACCACGATTTTCAGGTAGAGTAGAATTATGAGTTATCCAGTATTTGGCAATATTTTGAACACGAGTCTCTCCAATACCAAGTACAGACCGAAAGGATCGTGCACATACTTTTATTGTGTCATCTTCATTAAGTGGAAGCTAGAAATACCCAAACAAAAAATCGGCAAGTTTCTTTTGAAAAGTATGTGTGTGTGTGTACATTGAACACACACACACATTATGTAATTACATTAAGTTGAAAATTGACTTCTTTATTAAAGTATTTTTACAGTTCACTTACCAAATACTTTATTGACACATTCCTTTGCTTCGTGACCTCTTTGAATGGCTGTCTTGGGACAGGGGAAGCAGTTGTAATATTTTTAAGAATAAAACCGTCTTGTTCAACTTTACTACCTTTGTAAAAATTTTCAGAAATTTTTCGAACGTCACCCTCACTTAGACGTGCTGCCTGGCAGTTTTTAGAATTAACATTATGATCACAGACTACTCGACACAACTTTCCCTGAATGCTATTAACTTTTAACTTTTTCTTTGTACTTTTCCAAATGTCAATCTTTCTACCACGCTTTCGTGGCTTCTGTAGCTCGATTCTTACATCTTCCTCGTCGTCCATGACTGGGAAGAAACTGTTTTTATCAAGATGAGGAAATATAAAATAATAGAATATGTATTATTACAAAAAACAAGTAGTGGAAACTCATTTCTTTGAAAAAAATTGCGAGTTGAAAATTCGCGGCCTGCCATGCCATTGCCATTTGCTCTTTTGAAAATAAAATTCTTGACCGACAAAGAGGAACATGAAAAATTAATTAATTTCAGTTAGTTCTCACAATTGTGAACTTAATATTACATTCTCATACATACACGAACAAATAGAGCAATAATGAAGTTGAATTAGGAGCTAGAAATCGCATTTCTCCCCAAAATGCACTTACGGCGTTTTGATAAATTCCTCTTCATATGTAGTCTTAATTTGGAAGCATCAGCAAACATTTGTGGACATAGTTGGCAAAGATTTTTTTTTGACAGACGTTGGAGGAATGTAATTAGTTAATTATTCATGTATTATTATGTACTCAATTAGTTAGTTAATCAAATAGCAATTAGTTAGTTATAAGTCTGCAGTCTGCGACATATTTGAAAAAAGTCTGGGAAAACAGTAATTTTCCTGTCTTCAACTGGAAAATCTTCCTCTTAGTTGTCAGTGTGTCGTTCAAAGTAAATACATAATAGTACTGAAATTCCAATGTGAATGTCATCTCAGAAGGATGTCGGACGATGAGAGTTTTGACCCATCCACGGTGGAGGAGAGGTGAGTTGTTCACTTTGTACTCGTCTTTGAGTACTACTCGTTCGTTTTCTCAGTTGAGTTGTGATTGTACTGACTATTTTATATTATTGTGATAGTAGCGAGAGTGAGGTGGACTCCGATGAAGGTAACTCAACTTTTCCAAATACAACACAATATAATTTCTTTTGGTCATCATCATATGTCTGAAAATTAAATGATGTATTTTCACTATCAGACTTTGTGGAGGAAAATCCTTTTGCACATTCTTCAAAGAATCCTCCTGCTAAACGAATGAAAGTAAAACGTATGTTGCTAGCCTTTGTTTCCTTTTCTTTAAACTAACAATTATTTAGCATGACAATGATTTAATAAGTACAATTATTTTGAAAATAATCAGCTCAACCATCGTCATCAAAGCCTCAAGTTTCAAAATCATCCCGGAAAGTGCAGAATCCTTCTCATTTTGGACAGAGTTGGAAATGTTGAATCTACTCAGGTTCTATTTCAGTCCCCGAAAGAACAACAGTTGGAACGGTGTTGAAGATGTTGTTGGAGTTGACAAAATGTCATGTCAATCCAAATTGACGAACTGGACTAGGGGAAAATCAAAGGAAGAGAAGGAGAATTTTCTACGAGAAAAATTGACAGAGTTGGAAGGAAAAGAGAAGAGTGGCTCGTTAGCTGGTTCAACATNCAGAGTTGGAAGGAAAAGATTAGAGTGGCTCCTTAGCTGCTTCAACATCTACTTCATGGACAATCGATGAAAATATCAAATTAATTCAAAATGTCATTCAGTATGGAACCAAATGGAACAGAATTTCTCTTCTCATGGATCGACGGACACCTACGCATTGCCAGACTGAGGACCTATACCTTTGTAGAAAATACAACACATCGAACAGTCATCAAATTCTGCAATTATTATTACAACAACAACAACAACAAAGTGTACTTAAATCTTGTACACAGGAATGGACTGGTGAGGAAGAAGTTTTACTCATTCATTTTGTAAACCGATATGGTGCTAAGAATTGGCCAACAATTTCAACTTCGGTAAGGTCAAGATCACCTACTGACTGTGAGTCAAAATCTCTGGGCCCGTGTCTCTCATGCCATGAAAACTCGCTCATCATGAGCATGTCAATTAAAATATGGCGAAAAAACTAGCAAAACTAGTCGAAAGTTCACAAAGGATCAACTCTGTTGTATTGTCCAGTCATACATAGACAAAAATTTACCTGTTGACTGGGACTGGATTGTTACTCAACAAGGGTTTGAAGATAAAAAATTGACAATGCTCAAATGTAAATGGTACAATAGATTGAATCCTCAGATAGTAAAAGGACCATGAACAAAGGAGGAAGATAAAAAACTCAAAGACATCAAACCCCTCCATCCGGATTGGACTGATTATCAAGTTTCTGATGAGATGATCACCCGATCCTCTGGTTCATGTTTTCGGACTAATTATTTAAGTCAACAATTTGACAAATCTCCTCTCTCTGTTGAAGATTTAGAAAAATTTAAAGCACTCATAAGTGGTACAAGTTTGAAGATAATTCAGAGAGATGTATTTCCAAATAGAAGTATTCATTTTCTTCACAATCAATGTACTCTATAATCTCAGTGTAGCATCTGTTCATGCAGAATTGCGGAAATGTTCTTTCAAAAGAATTGGTCAGCTTGTCAAAATGGTCATTTTAGAAATTGACGAAGAAAATGGATCCTCACTTTCTGAAATTATTGAATTTGTCAAAAATAATTATAAGGAAACTCAAATATCATCAATTGAAAAGGAAATTCTCAAGTACATTACACGAGGAACGAAGGAAAAAGCTACTTATGGACTGGACAAAATTGAGATTGATGGTGTGACAAAGTACAAATTGAGATTTTATCCACTGTTTCACAAAAAGACGAAAAAGAAATCTTGGAAGATTGTAGTAAAGGTAATTTATTCCTTCATTGTTTGAAAATCCAAAATTTTCTAGCTAGAAATTCTTCTTATAAATTGAAAATAGTTCTTCAATGAAAAAACTGTCATTATTCTTGTGTATTCTTTGTAGGATTCAGTAAAGGAGGATTTGACCAAAGCAATCAACTTTTGTACGATGAAAATGAAGGAATATTTAAGAGTCAACAAAGATCGTGTGGATTTGAGAACTGGACCTGTCCACGAAATAACAGAAGAGGGATTATAATTTAATGGAGAAAAGATTGATGTTCGACCCATCACAGATGATGATACAGGTAGTATTTTGAACAATCATTTTTTATCCTCAAGTCATAATAATGATATAATTTGCAAAAATCTTTTTTTATACAAAATTCTAGTCTCATTTGTTCATGTCTGTCGTTACCTCCATCGACCTACTCCAAAATTTCTATTAAGGATGGTATGTGTCAAGTACCAGAGAATCCTCTAATTTCAGTCATTTCAAATTTACCCATTGAAGAGGAAGGGATATCAGATCCACAAGAAGAAGTAAACCAAGTCTTGGACATAATAGAACAGGAAGAATGGGAGAATATTCAAATTGAAAAGTTGACTATTTCCTGGACTGTCTGATGGTCATCAATGATTAATTGTCACACAGCCATGAGAGGCTCTCTGTATGCTAGTAGATTGGGTGGAGGATGTGGACATCAGATGCTTGCATATATTTGGAGAGTAAGAATAATTCTAGTCAATTTATAATATTCAGTGTGTCATTCACGAGTACATGATACTAATTCTGTCAACTTTTATTACACATAGATGTGGAAATTGAATATCGATACTCTTAAAGAATTCATTTACTGTGTGGTTGATCCCAAACAGAAGGAGAAGAAAACAAAAAGTTGGAACGACAACAACGAGAAAAGGAACGTGAAATTTTGGACATGAATTCAAAGACTGGAGAACTGACAGAAAGACAAAAACAGAGGAGGGCAAAGAATGAGAGGAAAAAGAATGAACCAACATCTGATAGTCCATCATTATCCCAAAGGAATAATCCAATTTGTCATCCAAATGTTGCTGAGATTGTTAAATTTGTTGTTCGATTTTTTTGTTCTGATGTAAAATGTTTGCGTAAAATCTTTCCTAATCTGGAATTGTTCACAAATGTAGCCATTCTATGGATTTTCGAAAAGATGGTATCTGAAGGGATGAAATTGACAAATGATGCTTCATTGATATGTGAAAATATTTTTTCAGCCCCTGAGAATGAGGCTTTGATGGAAAAATATTCTTTTTTGATTGACTGAAGTGATGTACATGTATTTCAAAGTCAATTGGTCCCATGCTCACATATACATATGTACGAACCAAAGAATATGGAACATATAAAATACATACATACTATGATATGTATGTAATATCTAATGTAATTTATTTATTATTATTTAATTAATTAAAGAGAGAGACAATAAAAAGATATTGGCAGCTAATTGTCGAAATGCTGTGTTGGTAGAAATAGCACAAATGTAATCTTTCACATTCTGTATTCGATTTGTGAGAATGTCCAACTGTGACAAGAGAGCTTTCAACTCGTTTAACTGATGGGAACAATGAGGACAAAACCTAGTGAGTGGTTTTTCTTCCGCCAAAACTTTAACATTGATTACTTCTAGATAAAGAGATGTCAATTCTGCTCGACCTTGACCTCTGGAATCAAAAAACTTGATATTACAGGCACCACAGGTAACTGGGGCTATGGTGAAAACTTGTCGTTTACTCATTGAAAGTCAACTAGTTTAATTATGGACTTTACTAAAGTTTACAAAATCTTTTTTCTCTGCCAGTTTGAAACCAGACTCTCCGCGGCGTGTCATCGAAAGTATAATTCCATGATGGTTAATTCCAAAAAATCTGGAATTTTTTGTGAAAAAACGAAAGGGTGACACTTGAAGAGTTTTTAGAATCGTAATTTGTAGATGATGAACAAAATTACAAATGAAAAAGAGTACTTTCCAAACATTTCTGCGAGCTCTCGTTAAGTTTTAGTGTTAACAGCGGCAGAGGATAGTATGGATAATGGATTTTTTGACTCAATTTTTAGAAAAGTTTCATTAAATTTTGTGAGAAATGTCGTTTTTTATCTATCAGAGGTCCGACCCTCGTTACCCGGACTGGCTCCCCTTGACCACCCAACAGGTAATTTCATTTTTAATATAGGTATTATTGTTTTAAAAAATCTTTTGTTGCATTTCACTAAATACACAAATTAGATTTTGTATTTGACAGGAGATAATAATTATTTTTGTTTGCCAACTAAATTATTTTGAATGACATGTATTTTACTTGGTAGGAATAAATAGTTTTGAGGAACTATATTTTCTGAACTGAAATGCTGAAATGTTGTTGAAGGTTCAAAATGTCAAAAGGGAGGAAGAATGAGTAATTGTATATTGTCTCTTTTGTTGTTTACAGCTACGACTAAGGAATTTAATTCAGATAATTGGAATAAATTTAAATATAATAAACGATGATCAAGTTTATTACACGCTTCATATGGCTTCAATGTCAGCTCCATTTTTCACAAGCGAAACACAACATTTGGATTCCAAATTATATGGCAATTTTAAAGGTACGCCTTCATTGACTCATAGCATATTACATATTATTTGTCCATTACAATAATTGTATTTTAAATCATGTTCCAGGTGGGTCAACTGTGACATGGAGAGAAATTGAACCTCGTCAAATTTCAAATGTCAAGCTCTCTGCTGCTGGACTAATAATTCGAATTTGGTCAACTTGTGATGGAAGTAAACCTTTGGTTTCATGGGGAGTACACTTTAAGGGTCTTCTCTACTTGGGTATCAAAGGAGATTTGAATACACAAAAGTAAGTCAATTATAATTACTTTGTAAGTACTTTACTTCATAATAGGAGTAGGGGTGAAACGTTTGTGTAGTGTATTAATTTACTAAATATACGATGATTTCATTTACTGTATAGTTTTGCAGCAAAGTCAATATTAATTCGTCTGCCTTGTGGATACTTCACTGCTGCTGGTTGCCTTACTCATCTTTCAGAAAGTCCTCAGAGATTTATTTCTATGGAATTATCGAATGGTGTCTGTCGTAAATCGTACTCTGTCAAAAATCTGGCAGCTCTACACCGAATTCAACGATCTCTTCTAGAAGAAGTAAGTTTTAAAATTTGTTTTCATTTGGATAAACTACAAATTTACTAAAAGTAAATTACTACTTGTCAGGTGTGTGAGCAATTGAAGTGAAATTAAAACATTTTGGTTATTACTTTTAATAGTTGGAGCTGGCCCGTAGACTTCGATTTCAAATTGGAATATACGGTTTCTCAACAGAATCTACATTAGATAATCATTCCACAATTCCATCACCTTTAACAAATAATGATTCCTCAATTCAACGTTCCACATCCATATCCAAAGTAATATCACAACTTCCCATCACAACTTCTTATCACATGAAACTAGTCGTGAGTGGACGGGCTTTACAACGAGTTCAACAAGAAAAGAATAAGATTAAATGGAAGGAAGAGATTGAGACTAAACGTCTACTAGTTAGTCTTTTAAGGGATGAGAAGGGACGTGCCGAAGGAAGAGTTCATCGACTCAAACAGAAAACAATTAGTATAGATGATGTAGTTGGTGACCTCATGAATCGTGTTCACTGTCTTGGACGGGAGAGAGATAGGCTACGCGACTACAAAAATCATGTGCATGAGATGAAACAAAGACTAGCGGAGAAACAAGCACAACTCAATTTGAGGAAAAAACAACTCATTTCAGAACTTTTATTTGTTTATCCTTTACAACTTGTAAGTTTATCTTACTATGTACAACTTTTTTCCTTTCATAATGACATGATTTTTTTGTTGTAGGATTTAGTTACTTCATGTACTTAATACTCACCAAAAAAATATTTTTTTCTAAAATTTCAGATTGAAGGATCTAAAAGATTTTCCATTGGTGAAGTTCAGTTACCAAATGCAGAGGACTATGGAAATGAGAATGGGGCCCAAATCTCAGTCGCTTTGGGTTATACGGGTCATCTTGTAGCTATGCTTAGTTTTTTCTTGGGCATTCCACTGAGATATCCTATAAAACATTTTGGTTCACGTTCCCGCATAATTGATCACATCACAACACAAATTCCAAATAAGGAAAGGGAATTTCCACTTTATTTCCGGGGACGAGAAGATGTCTATTCAAAATATGCTGTTTATTTGCTGAACAAAAATATTGCTCAGCTTCGATGGTACTGTGGGCTTTCAACACAAGATCTAAGGTAATTTAAGTACTCTGTGTTGGATCATGTAATAGATCTTAATACAATCCAAGTTCAAATTTCTAATAAGTATATGATAGTTATATATGGTTTTAAATGAATGTTCTGTTTTAAAAGGGCTTCTCTTCCGAATCTGTATAATGTATTAACTTCTCGACTAATAATTCCTGGGTGGCCACCCTGTCCTGGTGACACGTGTGAAGTGGCTCAAGAACTGACTGAGGAAATTGGTCAGACTCTTTTTCTTCAAAATGATTCCAGTTTAAGTCTTAGTCTCAGTCTTGATGGAGGTTTGGATCAAATTACTGCTACTCCAAGGACTGGTGATGATCTACACATGCAGGTTCGCATTCGTTTCTTATTACTGCAGAAAAGTACTTATACATATTTACTTGACAAAATTTTAATCAAGAACTATCGAGCGTTATTAAAAGAAACTTTTTCACAATTTTTCTACCTTCGTATTTGCAGTCATGGTTCCGGTCATCATATTCCGATCTGGAGGGAATTGGAGGTGGAAATAATTCAGTTCCAAGTGGAGAAATTTATCATGGATCTAGGTAAGTATACATTATATATCACTACATTATACATCGTAGCTAAAATGTAGTATTTTCGTTCCCCGTCTGTAAAGTTTTAAAAAAATTTCTAGAGCTCAAAATCGTTTTCTAAGCGGTTGGAAAAAGAAAACATATACAGAGCCGGAGCAAATTGATCCCCAATGGTTGACCAACTCTCTAAATCTGGAATTTGATCTTGGAAGAAGACCATCCATTACACCGCCTGTTCCTTTTATTGTAGTCTCCTCCTCCAATGAATCTACAAAGTCTGTTGAATCGGCTAAATCAAGAAAGAGACGATACGGGCGAGTAGAACAAACTAATATTTTACAGCAAAACAATATCTGTGATAATAATAAGAATTTCCGACAGCCCACTTTTACAACCTCTTCCACTACCACCACAACTACTACTATTATAACATCAACAATGTCAACATCATCTACTAATACACAAAATTCAACTAATAATAGTAATAAGCTTGGGACCATGGATGCCCATCCATCAGCATCCGTCACTCCTAACGGAAGAATGGTTGAAGTGGAGCAGCAAATTAAAGATAATGAAAGACGAAAAAGTGTATGTGATGTTAGTCATGCGAGTCATTCAAGCCCTACTCTTGGTCACTCCAGTAGTGGTAATTTTATTTTAAACTCATTACCATCGTCAAAGGGTTCTCCAACTTCTGCAGAGTTTTTAGAGTTGCCACAGACGGAAGACTGGCCTACCACTGATGAAGAAAAATTAGATGATTCCATAGCAGATGTTGTCAGAAAAATAAGTTTGATGGAAATGCAACTAAATCGCTTACCCCCACAACAGAAAGACTCATCTATCGAGTCGGAGGAAGAACATTTAAATTCATCACTCCCTCCTCCTTCTTTACAAAATCCAAGTCAGTCATCTCAATTGTGTACCGTTCAAGAGAATGAGGATCCTGGGAATGTCAGTTCAACGACAATAACAAGCCTTGAAGAGGATGAACTTGGGAATCAGAGTGAAGAGTCAACGCCCACTGTAATTCAATCTCCTTCAGAAGAGTCAAGGATAATGATGGTGGAGGATGGGGAAGAAATTAATAATCAAAATACGAATTTGAAAGAAATTTCTTCACTACTTTTGTCTGAAATTAGCTGTGATAAAGATAGAACAATTGAGGCAAGATTGAGAGACATGCAAGTGGGTGATACACACACACTTGACTGTAGTATGAGTGAACAGCAACAGAATCAACAAGGAGAAGGAGGAGGTGGAGAACAAGTGTTTAGAAACTCTGAGACCTACAGTAGTCCTACTACTACTACTACTAATAATAATACTGAGAATGAGGATGATCCTTCATCCCTTTGGTTACGTACGGAAGCCTTATTAAGCTCGCAGTCTTTTAATATGGTTAGGAAGTTTAAACATAGTCAGTGAATTTTACGTTTAGAAACATTTTTGAAAGAAAAAAAAATCCTTACATTACATATACTACGTACAATCAAATTAATTTATCATAGTTATTTGAAATGATGTGTTTGTAGTTCTTATATATCCATTAATTCTCCATTTCAACAATGACATTGAAAAAAATGAAATGATTTTTCATCAAAGAAATTCTTGTTGGAATGAATACTTCGTAAAGTATCTTAGGTACTTTTTTTCCTTTTTTTTTTGAAACTCAAGCAGACAGACATTTTATCATGTTGTCAAATTTAATGTGGGGACAAACTCGAGCATTCTCATTTATAATCATCTCATTATATATCCTAATTTAACGTAAAATGTGTAAAACTCTTTCGTTCGTTGAGATTGTTGAGTCAAATAAGATAAAAGTAATGGTGACCACAAGCAGATATATTAAAATTTGATAATTAATTAAAAACTACATAATCAAACATTTACTTATTTCATATTTATTGTCTTCAAACACAGCATTTCATAATTTGTGTCTATATAAAAATCCAGTATCTAATGTCAATATCGTGACAATGATCTGTTACAAAAACTTACATATTATACGTAATTCAAAGAAAAATTAGCTGAAAAAATATGAAAAAGTAATATAAAAACACAATTAATTATAACGTTGACATATCAGTCAATTTCAATTACCGGAGCATTATTTATGGATCGATCATTGTCAGTGGACTTTGTGTCAGAGGTATTCAATCCACCAGTCCTACGACGAAACTCGAATTTATTTAATTTGGATTTCTTCTTGTCTGGAATTTCGCTGTCCTCCTTTGTTCTCTTCTGAGATTTAGTTTTAGAAGAAGAATACGTAGAGTCGGACGGTGTCTTGGAATGCTCGCTTCGATTGAAAGATTTAATCTTGTCACTGGGCAGAGACTTTCGCTTCTTGCTATCTGAGCTGGAAGATGAGAAAAGACTGATATCCGGGGAATGAGTCTTTGATGAGGAACTGGGGAAGGATTCAATTGAACGAATTGGAGAAGGTGGGGTTCGAGAGTACTCACTTGTAGACGGAGAGGGTTCATTTGGATATGGAGGATATTGGCTTATAGAATATGATGAAGATGAATTACTTTGTGCCAAATTAATGGCAGAAGAAGACTGAGAGTGGTTAGTGACTGTTGAAGAAGGTCGACTCTTTCCAGAATTAGCACCACTAATGTCAACTTGAGATCGAGATTGAGATTGTAGTGAGGAGGAGGAACTAGACCCAGATTTTCGTTTTCCTCCACTAGACCCACTCAACAAGACTGAGGGTACTTCGTAGAAAATGTCCTTGTCCTCTCGATTATATCTAATCACGACATTCGCTCCAGCCACAAGGTAACTGATTGTTGAGTAGGGTGTATAGTGAATGTCCTCTTTCAGGTAACCATCCATGAGGAGAAAGGCCATTATCGTCTCACATACTTGTCGATTGTACTTTGGAATCTTGACTCCCTCCACTCTTAACTTTTTACTTCCTTTTCCATACCATGAGTCCATTAGCTTCAACAAGGTCATCCTCTCCTCTACGTGACATGCATGATCCAGGATTTTGTCAATGTCATCCAACATTGGACCAGCATTTATTTTGACAAATTTTTTCAACGACTCAGACTCTGATCCCTTCCGGACACAGTTATCACACATTTCCCCACACCCTGACAATTCCCATACGTCTCCAAAATGTTGAGCGAGTAACATTTTCCTACAATTCTTTCGGTCCAATGAGTATTTTAACATGTTGTATACATTTGAGAGTCCATTCCTTTCCGTAAACATGAGGGATGTTGCACGAAAAGTGTCCGCAAACTTATACAGAAGAATACATTGAGCTGGGTCACCATCTCTTCCAGCCCTACCTGTCTCCTGATAGTAGTTTTCTATAGACTTTGACAGAGAATTATGAATCACAAAACGAACATTCAACTTGTTGATTCCCATCCCAAAAGCAACAGTAGCACAAATTACTTGACAATCTTTTCCCACGTACCACATTTTCTGAACCTCGGTTCTTCTCCATGGCTCCAATTGAGCATGATAATATTCTGCTTTGATATTATGTTCCCTCAATCCTTTGGCAACTTCCTCACAGTCTTTGATTGTGAGACAGTAAACGATTCCAGTCTCTTTTCTGAAACGGCTCTTGATGAGCTGAGCAATGTCATCCACTTTTGACGTCTCTGTCGTACAGTCTAATACTTCATACTTGAGATTTGGACGGAAGAATGTATCTTTGAATACAAGGCATCCTTCAATGTTGAGAATCTTTTGAACATCCAAAATCACATTTGGTGTGGCAGTGGCAGTCAGACCAATAATAGGAGTTTTTGGATACTGACTTTTCATCACACCTAAAATTATACAATGAGAGAAATACAATTAATAATTCAAATTTTAGAATATTTTTTACTCACTATAATAGCGAAAATTTCATAGTTACCCAAAAATTTGAAATCTGGTCTAAAATCATGACCCCACTGCGAACAACAATGAACCTCATCAATGACTAGACGAGTGAATCGACCAGCACGATAAGACTTTTCCACATATGACATGACTTGCTTGGACTTTGCCAACTTTTCCGGTGTCAAATACAACAGTTTTAGTTTTGAATTTGTGTCCACCATGGCTTTGAAAATGGCATTCTTCTCTTCTCTCGTTGTTGACGAGTTGAGTATTGATGTGCAAATGTCCAGTTCATTCATTGCTTGAAGTTGGTCTTCCATCAGAGAGATGAGTGGGGATATGACGATGGTCAGGCCTGGAGCCAGGATACTGGGAAGTTGAAAACAGAGACTCTTTCCTCCTCCAGTCGGCATGACGAGGATACAGTCCAGGTTACTCATTGTAGCATTGATGGCAGCCTTCTGGTAAGGTCGAAACTTGTCAATTTTGAAGACTGACTTTAACTTGGACATCATAGTTTCTGTAATTTTATTGTATACACAAAAATATTATCTCATCCTTGAATATAATTTCGTCCTTATTAATTTTGACATAATCTTTGTGTCGCAAAGTGTGCAAAGTTTACACTGCAAATTTCTAATAGACTTTTAGTAATAGTACTTACTTGACCAAGAGAACGTGTCAACTTCGTACTCTGTGAATGCATTCTCACTCGTACTCAAAGTCTCTAGTTGAGTTTTAAGGGACACAAGTTTCTGTTGCAAGTCAATTTTCTTCAGAGTCAAAGATTTGATTTGCTGGTCCACTTTACTCAACTCGCTCTTGGTTGACCTCACTTCCTCTTGCAGTCTCACCGTCTCTCGTGCATGACCCGAACTGGAAGCCATGCTTCACAGTATTAAAGAATAACTAACGAAAAACAGAGATCAAGTTAATCCCAATAAAATCCCAAATATTCTCGGAATAATTTAATCTGCCTCACTTGCCGCCAGTATGTTCAAGCGTGCAAGGACTCCTGTCGCTTCCGCTGCTTTCTCAGTGAGAAAAGAGACGCCGTGAAGAGTGGAAGCCGGAAGCAGA
>WJFB01003057.1:0-15002 GCA_009870185.1 Pygmarrhopalites habei
ACCCTTTATAATGACATGATACACACTCCTAGCACCACTACCTTTCATTTGAGACCACTTTTGCCAACTTTTCTTATAGTGTATAAACTGCTTTTGTTTCCTATGGACTTTTATTTATATATTTTTTGTCTCATAATATGATTATCAAGTTAATATGTGACAATATTTGTATATTTTGTGTTTTTGTTATAATAAGTGTGAATGTTACATGTGTTAGTACTTTCGTGTCTTCCAACAATGTTCTGTGGACCAGCATTGCATAATATTTGACTTAAATAATGTAGTTTTTCATGTCAAGTTTATTAAATAAATGTCTCTACATAATTTTCCTGCCCATCACTTGAAAGTTTCGAGTCGAAACTTGTAGTTTTGGCATAAATTCATTGTCGATGGAGATCATATTTCACCCTTGCAAATTGTCTGTGACTGAGAAAACTACCTAATAAAAAAAATTTCTTAATTCCTAAACAAAAAATACAATGTTGACAGTTTTTATGGCATTATGATATTAATTGTCGTTAGTTAAGTTGCTGACATCCTGAGAAGACATGAGGATAAGAGTCCAAATGACGATGAAAATTTGCAAATGCAAGTTTTTTTGACGCTGGCAAGACATGCTTGCGAGTTGGAGGGTGTAGCAAATTCTTTTTGGTCGAAAATCATATTTTTTTATTTACAAGAGATTTTATATTGTCAATTTGTATTTTCTTTACAAATCTTGTCCCGAGTGTCGTCGGTCTGTTCCCATCGTTGACTTTGAGAAGAAAATAATAATTAGTTTAGTCTGTACTCTTGAACTGTGCCAAGTGTGTAACCATTTATAAAAAATTGAAAGAGTATGAAAAATCGTAATTGACGACACGGGATAGAGAGACGAATAAAGGTCATTAAATTTGATTGTGGTGAAATGACATAATAATGTTGGAACGAGAGACCTGGGAAAGGAGAAGAAAGAAAGAAGCAATTTTTTATTTTATGGAAAATATGGAACGGAAGAGGATCATGGAAGAGACAATATCCAGGTACTTGCTTAGTTATTGTTTTGTTTGTCATTGTTAACATTTACAGTATTAATCAATCTTAATTACTGTCTCACACACAATTTATACTACAGTGTAGAGGAGACAATTTTGTATATGTGTGTGGATAATGGCGTGATAAAATTGACGGAATTAAGTGTCACAAGTAAAGTAATGAGACGCAAAGGAAGCTCTTGGAGTAGAGAGAATGATGAGATACAAAAAAATAATAAAATCGATATGAATATATTACTTATACATTAACATTGATATACACGGTTTTCTCCCACTGGCCCCTCTTCTTCTCTCTTCTCTTTCTTCCCTGTTCCTTTTAATTATCCGTACATAGCGTGAATGTAATTATTTTTGATATTGATTAAAGTTTAAGCTATTATTTGCAAAGGGAGAGAGTGAGTTTGAGAGAGGGAGTAAAGTATGTACCAGACTTTGGTGTAATTATCCAACTGGTACACTAGTACAAGTACTGGAGGCTAGTTTATGACAATGAAAACATATGAGAATACATAAAGTTCCCATCTTCTTTCCTTGTAGTATTTGAATCATAAATTATATGTATGGTAATTACCATGTAGCTAATGCTTCTCTAATTATATGAAGAGAAAATTATAAGTGAATATTATAATATTATTTTCTTTCTTCTTCTGATGTGTTATGTTACAGAGACAGAGACAACTGATGGAATTTTGTTGAGAAAAGTACATACTCTATTGGAAATACACACACACACACCACCACCACCACCACAGTTTATTTATTTGTTACTACTTACACCCTTCTACTATTCCTTCTTGTTTTTTGGAATCTAACTGGAGGTCTTCCTTAAGGAGCTTTTTCTACACCATTACTCAGCCTTTGTCTAGAAAATTCTCCTCCTCCTCCAATTTCATGACGATGGACGACGACAGAACGGAAAAAGAAATAGACGGGTAAAGTGAATCTTCATCATCGTCTTGATTCATCATTATTTTAATTTCATTTACAATTGAACAGTTCATTTTTTAAAGAAGAAAAGATTACAAGTTTTCATTAACTACATACTACTCATCAGTGATCAATATACTTCGATATTACATAGTGAAGTCAAAACTTCTCTTTTTAATTTTGATCAAAGTTTGTGCTAGTTCCACAGTTAATGCTCAAGTACCTTTAAAACTAGTGTATTTTATTTTGTTTTGAAAAAAGTGTAATACTCAGTTTTTCCAATCAGTTTCAAATTTTATTCAAGTCGTATAGTAGACAGGAGTGAAATCTTTCTTCTTCGTCTGTGCTCTTATACTTACAAAGGTTGGCACATTTGCTTTCAATTTAAATTTTGTTTAAATAATAATAGTAGCATTATTGCCATTTCACAACCCATTGTTCGTGGAACATGATAAAAATAATAACCTTTGCTAAGCAAAGTATAGTATAGTCAGGTGAGACAATTCGTTACATACAATCCTTTCTTTCTACGTGTGTGTAAATCTTCACTGTACAGTCTTTCTGTAGTTTAGCATTCGTTTCAAATTTATAATATACCAAGTAGAGTTTATGAGACAAATGTCAAGATTTTAGTGAAAATCGAACTTCATATCAATATGTATCTCAGTTTGTTTCCTTTTTGTAATAATTATTGTTGTGTTTCTTCTTTGTTACCTTTGAGCACTTCTCTCTCTCTCTCTCCTTCGTTTGAGTTTACAAGAACTTTTGATTCAGAACAATAGCGTCTCAAATTATACTGTTTACAATGAAGTGCAGAAAGTCCAAATTTTTATGTTGGTTCTCCTCAGGTCAACAAAGCAGTAAATAAAGCTTAGTGAAAGAACAATTTCCAGCTACACAGTCAAATTATATATATTCTGAAGCCATGTTTCGTTTACAAACAAATATCCAACCTTTTAATTTATAGTGCAAAAAAAATCCTTGTGTTAAGATGTTATGTGTCTCAATTTTTTGGTACATTTTTTTTAAAACTTGATTCCTCTCAGTCGTAATATTATCTGTATTATTTATTATTAATAGACCAGAGATTGTGTGAGCACATACACTGATATTCTGATATACACGACAAAATGAGTTTATAGGCATTTTAATTGTATTTGGTTTTGTTTCGATGTTTCAGTGCGGGTGTGATAAAAGTACAAATTAAATTAGAGGAAGGGAGTACAAGTGACGAGGAATTTCTTTCTTGTACCAGTTCTCCTGGAAATTCGTAAGTACATACAAAATGCCTTTTTTCTTAAGAAAATTTTCCCCGAAGTAACAAAACATACCTCAAAGTTTCGCCCATGCTTTTCATCATGGTTTGCGAACAAAACACGGATTCATATATTTAAATAGCCAAGAATTTTTTGATTATACCCTTTTCTTCTTTGATATACATGATGACATTTTGAAGTTATTTTTATGAAACATGATAAAAAATGTTACAAGCACATGGCATTAATTATTGAGTTTCAGACAAGATTTCCTTAAGCGAGTGAAGGGAGGTAGATAAATTTAGTACTTGTGCTTTATTTTCCCCTTTCCTATTAATACCATTCCTACCATACAAATTGTAAAGTAATTGTGTCAGGGAAGGGGGGATCCAAAATTTTCCTTTAATTTCATTTCTCAAGAATTTTTTTTGTTGGGGGCGAGATAACATTTTTATATTTACACTTTCATTGATGATACGTATTACGTAATATATTTATTCCATAGGGAAGGGAAAGATCCGTCAATGTATTTCTCACAGTACACTAGTGAGAGTGTTGAGGAAACGTTCCGGGGGGCCTATCATTCCGACACAACACAGTGCCTGACAGATGATGAGAGGTATGGAACACCAGTGCCGACCACAATTTCACAGGCAGACGCAGCCATTCTGGGTCTTCCTGGTCTCCTTGAAAACCCAGGAGCATTTTTCAATCTTTCACCACCATCCCCATCATCCTCCTCCTCTTTAACAACACCAAGTAATTATTGTTCCACCACGACGCAACTTACAACACTCAACAGCAACAATCTGTATTCTTTTTCATCCTGCCCCGAGCCAACTTCATTCAGTTCAAATGGTGGACTTTGTTTCAATAGCCCCTCATCCCCCCTCTCCAATGAACTTACTTACCTCAGTCCAAATATTGTCCAGGAATATTCTTATGATGTCCTATCAAAGTCAAACTGTGACTATGAATACTCATCCCTCCCAATCCTCACCAGTCTGGGGACGTTGGACAACGATAACTCTCATCATCATCATCATAATGGAAACTGTGACTTTTCTTTACCTTCCCTCGACCCTGAGCAACCTGATGACAAGTTGATGTTGTCCTGTCAAATAATTAAAGACTCATCATGTTGCTCACCCAAAAATGAACCCATAGGCATGGGGGATCCTTCTTCTTGTACTGACTTAAACTTGACAAATGACCAACTCCATGATGTGTTCAATTCCGTCAAGACTGAGACACACTTTCCTGCCGAGGCGGGTGAGGCTGTCATCTCAACTGAGGATGGTTCAACCGGGTCTGAGAATGACTCTAGAAATATACACAACAATGGTCAAGTTAACAACAACAACAATTCCTTTCCACAACTCAATGGACTCAAAATTAAGGATGAGGTCTTGACATACTCTCACATGTGTACCGTGTGTCCAGCCAGATTTGCCACCGCTGACGACCTTGACTTCCATTCACAATTTCATAATAATCGGGGAGAATTTGAAGGGGGGAATGGGGAGGGGAGGAGTGAGGATGCTTTTTTCAAATGTCGTAAGTGTGACGAGTCATTCAAATCCGAGAAAGTTTTCAATGTTCATTTAGAACGACATTTGAATCCAAATTATGTCCCGAGAAAACCCAGGAAAGACAAGACAGCCAAGGAAGCTGTCACATGCTCCATTTGTTCATTGGATTGTGTCTGTCCAAGTCGACTCCGGGATCATATGAGGAAACACACGGGTGAGTCATAATCGAAAACATTACATTGTCAATACCAAGTCGTTGGAAAAAAAAGATTTTCAAGAAATTTTTTATTCCTCAAATTTTAGGTGAGAAACCCTACCAGTGTGATGTGTGCGGAAAGTCATTTGTTACTCAACCTGTCCTTAGACGTCATGCGAAAGAACATGAACCTTGTAAACCCTACGAATGCACCATTTGTAACAAGACATTTGCAGCTAGGTTAATTTAAAATTTCACAATTGATCTAAAAGGATATGGACGAAAAATTGGCTCATTTTTCTTATTTCATCTTATTTTTCAGGGCTAATCTTTTGGGTCATGTTCGACTTCATGATAGAAAGTTGAAAGGTGAGTTATCATCATTTACAAGTGGACTGGATAGAAAAAAAGTCGATGATATTTAATGTTTTATCGTGTTTCTAGTTTTGTGTCCCACGTGTGGAAAGTCTTACAGAAACCAAACCGACTTGAAAATCCATGAGAGAAGTCACACAGGTGAGAAGATCAGTCAAATTAATAATTTAACAAGGGAGTAGAACGATTTTTCAATTATATTTGATATTTAACTCTTAGGAGAGAAACCTTATCAGTGCGGAATTTGTGGAAAATCATTCGTCACAAACGTTGTTCTTCGTCGTCATGAGCGAGGACATGCAGAACACAAGGTATGCTCTTCCTCATTGCTGATTATTTACATTTTACTATATTCTATTTAAATAAATTTTATTGTATTTACATACTAAACTCAACTCTTTATTAATTTTGTTAGCCGTTTCCATGTCCGATCTGTCCAAAGTCATTCGCTGCCCTGGTGGATATGAGAAGTCATATGAGAGCTCACCCTATCAAAGATTTGCCTTTACAGTGCTACATTTGCTCTTATGAATGTAATGACAGCACAGAATTAGGGCAGCACATTGATGCTCACAGTCTCGGGAAGAAGAAGCGATTCCAATGTGAACAATGTGGGAGGACGAGCAGAAATCAGAGCGAATTTGATATTCATCTACGAAGACATACTGGTACACTGCCGTGAGCTTCTCTGAATCTAATCTAACTACCTACTATGTATGTTATAGATTTCATTGTGTGCAATAATATACAATTTGAAAATTATTTGTCAGGTGAACGGCCCTTCTCCTGTACAATATGTCAAAAATCCTTTGTTACTAATGTCATCCTCCGCAAACATTTAAGATCTCATGCCACAGTCAAACCTTACCAATGTGAAATTTGTCCAAAAAGTAAGACTATTACCAAGACTTGAATAGACCGTTGAAAACATATGACATCAATCACAATTATTTACCATATAATTGTTCTGAATTTAAAGGTTTCGCAGCAATGGCCGACATGAAGAGTCATATGAGGTAATTCTCACTGATAAATCATGTAATAGTTGTGTTCAAGTTTTGGTAGTAGTTTAGTTTGTTGACATTTCCTTTGATTTCCTTTATTTATTTAAAAAATAATTTGTTAAACTTTCTTGACAGATCTCACCCGGCCAAAAAATTACAAGAGAGCATTCTAAAATTTAATTTGATGCTTTTGGGTCAGTACACTGGGGACATGGAGACGTCGACAACGGGAGTGGAGGAAATGGTGAGTGATATCAAAGATGATGAGGAAGACGACGAGAAAAAACAACAGAAAGGGAAATTGTCCTGCTCATTCTGTGGCAAACAGTCTGCAAGTGCTTCTTACATTCGAGCTCATGAAAGGAGTCATGCTAATGGAAAGATACGCTATTGTAGTCGATGTGGGAAAATGTGTTCTTCCTTGAAGGCTTTGATGAAACATGAAAAAACTGTTCATAAAATTGACAGTTTTAATGGAGAGTCCTCACCTCCTAACGAGGACACAATGTAAGTTTGACTTGTTCAATTTTATTTCATTTGTATATGACCTTACTTACGAATTTAAATTAAACGAAAAGTTTGCCCATTTAAACACATCTTCGCAATATCCACATCGTGAATTTCAATCTACACAAAATTTAAAATTATATTAGTATCAGTAGAATACATTACGTTATCTTTTTGATCTGTTCAGGATATTGATTTTTTCAAGTTTTCTCTCTCTCTCTTTTCTACTGAATACAGATACACAATGAATGTTGACAGTGGACCGTCAAGTCAAATAGAAAATTCCAAGTACAAATACATTTTAAATGGTGTTATTGAAACAAATTAAGATTTTATAAAGAAAAAAAACATTACAGTTTGCACATATATTTTCAACTGATTCAAATCTTCGTAAAAATTTTGATAAAGTTTGGATGTTAACAAACCAAGAGAAAGAAAAGTGTTTGAATTTTGCAGCTGCATGTAAGTATTAAAGTCTTCAAAGTGTAAAAATGTAGGTCATTGTTTTTAGATGATGGAATAGCAAGACAGCAAATTGTTCTTTTTTACATTGTAATGTGATAACATATTTAAATGATTTTTTCCTTGTATGAATTTTTTCAGAGGGAATTCGGATGATCATGGAGGTGAATCAATCTCATCAGAAAATTTGGAAAATGAAAATTTGACATTCACAGACCAGCTTCCTCATGGAATCAAAAATTCACAATCTGATCACAAGAGTTCGATCTCTGTCAACACTTCGGACTGATTTTAAGTGACTCCCACCTCTTCACACACGAACAAATATGGTTCTGTTTTTTCTGCCACTAGTATTATAATTATTAGCATGTGTTGCTAAGTCTACATATTATCATACATACATTTAGAAGATATTTTATACTCTATCAACTTGTTAAATATTATAATATATAAATTTGCAAGTCATGTATCCTATATTTAATTATAAGCAGCACAAGGAGTCATCTTTACTGTATGGATTCTATGGACTCAATGAATCTTGGGAACATTATTTCGTAAATTCCAGCTTAATCAAGTGCTAGTCCATAAGGAATATGCCACTCTATATATTTTACCGGTAATGCAAAATATCTCAGATAACAATCATAGTAGATCATAGTATTATATACACAATTATTTTACAAATTACTTACATGACTGTACCAAAAATAATGGCAACTTATTCTCAGAGTGAGTGCAGTAGTCAAAGTGCTAATTATTGTGGAGATGAAGTAAGGGGATTTTTTCGGTAGGTGTACTAACACTAAAAATGTTTTTGAATGTACACACTAGTTGCCTTATGTATTCCTTGGAGTATGTATTACTTATATAGTTATATATATGACATGTTACACTCTCTAAACTTTAGAGTCTTTAAGATTTAATACCCTTAGTATATTAGCAGGATCTCTATGTGCAGGATCTTGGTTTGCTGTATCTCATTCTTTTTTTTGAAATTTTGAAAATAGAGTAGTAGTCAAGTTGTAAGCAGTTACAATTTAATAATGACAATAGTCTTCGATTTTTTAAGTCTTCTTGTTGGTCTAGAGAGAGAAGAAATGTGAAGACAAAAATGCTTAGAGAAATATGATGTAGTCTGTTGTAGAATGCACTAAATAATTTTATGTTTTTTTAGAACGTAAAAGCCAAACCAAGAATCTCAATACCTACTACATATTACTATGGTTCAAAATGAACACACAAATGAGGAAATGTTCAAACTAATTTTATACTGAATTTGGACCATAATACTAAAAGTAGTGGCAACTGAACAAAGGTCTGGGTAAAAGACTATATAATAAAGTACATTGGAAGAGGATAAAGTGTAATAAAAATACACATTATTATCACTTAAGATTTACTAAGTTATGAAGCACTGTGATCACTTTGCAGCTAAGTATATTATATTTTGTAGTTTGCAAGGAGTTGGGGAGTAGTTAATTACAATTAAAAGAAAATAGTGTTGTTATAATCATTATTATGGTAAGATATCAATATTGAAATAATGCAGATCAAAGAAAATGAACGATCAAAATTTGAGTGCATTTCCACTACAAACTTTTTCTAATGTCCATTGAGAGCTTTCTTCACAATAAACAATATGTTGTCGTGCTGGGATGCAGTGACACGATAGTTTTATCAAAATTTTCTACCTTCTTTTGGCATTTAATTGCAAGGAGTATCGTCTGGGGCATAATTTGCATAAGCTCATATTATTATGCGTATGAAATTGACTTCTTTCTATATTGAATCAGCGGTCATCAGTCTTTAAAATAATTTATTTTAATAATGACTTGTCAACAAATATGTATACAACGAAATTATACACATTTATCACATATACGTTAAATTATTTCAGATCTTACACAGTTCCAAGTGTGCATAGTTAACGTTCACAAAAACTCAGTCAATCAATTTCTATTATATTTTGACTGATAATGCAACATATTTCGGAAAAAAAGTATCAGTCTCAAGAGAAATGGAAGACGTAGTAAAAACACTGTTGGGTAACATAATGAAGGACTGAGCAAAAAAAATATGGTTGTATCACAATGAAGCAAATTCCTATCATGACGAGATTTTACGTAGCCTCTTCCGACCTCATCCAGAGAGTACTAAATCTCTGCGTGTACTTGCTCACATGTCGTGGATTTGTCGTGATGAGAACATCTTCGTCATTCTGGGTGACACCCTGTCATTCACAAAATAAGGATTTTACATTGTTGGTATTGAAATTAATATAGTCCAAGATTTGCATATGACGTAATTAATTCTTTGAATAATATTTAAAATACCTGTTGAGTCCAATTTAAAGAACCAGTAAGAACAGCTTCTTCATCAATAATGGCAAATTTGTGATGCATGTGACTCTGTGACCGTCTAATCTTAATGTTGATACCTAAGAATTTTGGATTAATATAATACTTGAGTGACATTTTTGTAAAAATAAACTTTATTTTTTATTGAACGTGTAAACTTGACTTACCTTGATTCTTAAGTCTTCTCAATAAACCATTCCCACTGGCAGTATCCCTGTAGACGTCATAGTCTATAATAATTTGGATCACAAGTCCATCATTGTACTTCTTTAAAATCACATCTCCTAAAGGTGCAAATGAGAAACGGAAGAGACAGAGTTGTATTCGAAGACGAGCACTTTTAAAATAGTGGATGAGCTGAAATGAACACACAATTTTATTTATTATTATTATTTATTATTATTATAGTCAATGAAACAAAAATATAAAAAACGAATGTTTCTATAATTTCTTTTCTATGTTACCTGTTTTGTGATGGAATCATCCCTCGTTAAGTCAGGGAAAAATGATACTGTATTCCATTATTTCTGGAGGTCTTCTCGCGTCCAGGGCACTGACTACATTGACTGGAGCTGGTGGCTTTTTCTGTTCTTTAGATTCCTTTACAGATTTGGACCCGTTTTTGGCAATGAATAGAGAAGCGAAAGCACCAAATAAAGTTGATCCAATGGCCGTAGCCATTATTTTCCAGTCGATCATTATGGGGATGACAAGAAAATGATGAAATGAGAAGTACTTGTGGTAGACAGATAGACAAACCCGAAACCGGAATTCGGGACAAAAAATCGGAAAAAAATTCGGGTTCAAATGCCGTATGCCGCTGCTACAAAGGATAGAGATGAATTGGCAAAAACTGCTTCCATAAGGAAATTTTTTTTCTTGACAAATCAAGAAAATTTTCTTCGTCCATATGAAGATGAAAGAATCTCTACTTCTACTAACTTAACAGTATGTATGAGAAAAGAAATGCAATTGATACTCTTAACTTCTCTTAAAAATCAAATCGTGGTATTTATTATCAGCAAAATTATCATTTGTATACAGTATTTAAATGCAATGTGTACTAGCACGTTACGATTATATTTTGAACGTAAAAAATTCTACTATATTTTGACTAATTAACAATTATACAAAAAATAAAAAACATTTAAATAATTTTCTAATTATTTAAAAAAACAGATTTATTTTAATTATTTTCAATTTATTCCCTAAGAATCGGAATTTCCTTTGGTCTCGCAGCTTCAACTTCGGAGGAAAGACTCGGAGGAAGCGGAGCCTCAATTTTCAAAACCCCTTCAAGGGTGAAGGAGGACTTGACCTCATTCAGATCCACACTTTCTGGCAGAGTGAATTGTCTGGATATTTCCTGATACATCCTTGAAGACCCGTCTTCAGATTTCTTCTCAACCTTGGCCTCTACGGTCATCACACGGTCCTTCAGACTTATTTTGATGTTTTCCGGTGGAAAGGCAGGGCCCATGTGGACATTGAGGGTATAAATGTCTTTGTCTCCTTCCCTCACGACCTCTCCATTGTTGGCTAGGGTCATAATCGCAGTGTCTGTCCATCTTGGGAAATCGCTATGTCGGATGATAGAGTCCAACTGTCTGAATTCCCTGTTCATTTCTTTTATTTCATCCTCTATTATGGCCAAGGGATGTCTTCTCGAAAATATGCTCGGGACAAAATAATTCCTGGACGGGTGAAGGACAGAGACGGCTTTGGAGCCCTTTGTCAGTGGAATTAAGACTCGACTGCAACGGTGCATTTTTCTGAAATTCAAAAAATGAATATAAATTGTGAGATCACAGCGTTAAAGGATGAAATGTCTCAGAAATATATGTAATTAATTCTTACCTGTTCAATTGGTAGTTAGTTAGGAAGATTGGAGAATATTGACAAAATTGCTATTCACTGTGTACAAAGAAATGAGATGGGAATAGTGGGAGAATGTGAGTGTGAGTGAGTTGTGTTGGGGAGACGGAGGTTTATATAGGAAAGGCCGCTGCTATGCTTTGAACAGTGGAAGATGCGAGACGCTTCTCATTCATTCCACACTCAGCTCCAATCTTCTCCTCACGTCATGTACATATCCACCTACGCTCATTCTTCTCCTATCTTCTACAACTTCCCCGAACGACCCAGACTCTTCCCGTCCTCACCAGTCATTCCAACTCCTCTCCTATATAAACTGAACCAGACCAGGGAACGGTCATCAGAATCATCAAATCTCTCAACTCAACAACAACAAACAAACAATTCTAAATTCACTCTTATTTTACTCGCACCGACTTTATTCTCAACTCATTTTGAAAGCGCTCTACTGTTGACTTCCACAAAATATTTTTCTAAAGTTTTTCAAAGGTAATTTGAATAAAATTTACAATTTACTTTACCTGTGTGTGAATCATTTACACAGTAGAAAATACTGATATTTTGTTGCTTTTAATTTGTGATCAGATAAAAACAATTTAAAAGCCATGTCATTCGGTGGATTTTTGGTGCCCTTTGACTCTTCCTTTTGGTCTCCCCGACCTCGTCAAAACAGACACTCTCCATGGATGAACGAATTGGAACTCTTGGAAGAGTCCCTGAAGGATCTGGACAGGAATTTGTTTGGCTGTCGTAGAGCACTCAGGTCAGCCTTTGACTTTGATGGGTCAGCAGTTGGACATTCTGTGGAGGAGGATGGGAA
Organism: Pygmarrhopalites habei; assembly: GCA_009870185.1. NCBI lineage: Eukaryota > Metazoa > Arthropoda > Collembola > Symphypleona > Arrhopalitidae > Pygmarrhopalites > Pygmarrhopalites habei. Next base: position 12,346 of record WJFB01003057.1, read on the forward strand.
ATACAAGATCCACGTCCCACTTGGGAAGAACATAGGACCAGAGGACTTGAAAGTTACTCTAAAGGACCAAGTGATGACGATTGAGGGCAAGAAGGAACAGAAATCTGAAGACGGGACTTCAAGGGTCTACCAAGAGTTCATGAGGAAGTTCACTTTGCCCCAGAATGTGGAATTGAACGAAGTCAAGTCGATCTGGACTCCAGAAGGAGTTTTGCAGATTGAGGCTCCAGTGACCCAACCTCAAATTGAGATGAAGGAACCTCCGAAACCAACTGAAATCCCCATCATCAAATCCTAATATCCTGGAAAATTTTGTTGAATTAACAAATTTTTGTATTTCATGATTTTGTATTTATTCTAAAGTTCTACTATCTTAGTAAAATGTTAATTTGTCATACTGGTTATGTCACGTATTAAATAAAAATTGTTTTTCTCGTTAACTAAATGTTATAGCGTACTAAAGTGTATTTTCCACAAATAATAAAAGTCTGAATTGTGAAATGAATTTTTGTTACAATGTTAGCAATAAAAACACATAGTCTATTAGATTCAAAATTCAAAATTCCATTTTTGGACATTTCTTTCCATGCATAATAATTTCATAATAATTTTTAAAAATCATAAAAACAATTTAGCCACCTTGGCTGAATACTGTTCGGTATTATCTTAAACACAATTAAGTGGGCGAGCTCTACATCATGCCAATTAAGTGTCATCTGAGGTTTTTTTCCACAATATAAATGGACCATGGAAATTACATTTTTGACATCAGGATTCTAAAATAATGTAAAAATAATAAGTAAATGAAATCAATTTGGCAATACAAAACTGGTGTACAACGTTTTTGTGATTTTCCTTTGAAAATGTTTATTCACTCACTTTATTATTTTAATGTTGGTTCGCATGATCATTACGCATTAGCCGTATTATTGACTAAAGAATTTGTTTTGAAAGTCATTTAGAAACGTCATTACGTAATTGGGATGAAAATAAGTTGTGAGCGAGTGGGTGTTGTTGTTGTGCATATGTAAGTATGTATTAGTGTGTGTGGGATAGGCGGAGTATATTCTGGTGTATTCTACGCTCTCCTCGGCCGTTCTCGCATTTCCCTTCTCCGTATTAAATACCCGGTCCCCTCCTCTCTCCCTCCATTCACCAACTCTCAACTCTACACCAAACACCTCTCAACACTACATCTTTACACACACACTTTTACTCTGTTTACAAGTGCATTGTTGTGAATTTACACATTAAATATTCAGTATATCTCAGTACTAAAGGCTAACATCAAATTAAGGGAAAATGAAGGTACCGGCCATTGGAATCGACCTGGGAACGACCTACTCCTGTGTTGGAGTGTGGCAGCATGGAAAAGTCGAAATCATTGCCAACGACAATGGAAATCGGACGACCCCCAGCTACGTCGCTTTCACTGACACAGAAAGACTTATCGGAGATGCTGCCTTCAACCAGGTAAAGAAAATTTCCTCTTCTATTGTGAAGTAATTTTTTAAAATAAATGTTGTGGGTGTCATGTACTCAATTTTTATCCTTTGTTAATTGCAGGTCGCACTCAATCCCAGAAACACAATTTTTGATGCAAAACGTCTGATTGGGCGTAAATTTGACGACCCCAAAATCCAGTCTGACATGACTCACTGGCCCTTCAAAGTCATCCAGGAAGGCTCCAAGCCCATGGTCCAAGTCGAGTTCAAGGGAGAGTCCAAAAGATTCAGTCCAGAAGAGATCAGTTCCATGGTCCTCACAAAAATGAAAGAGACAGCAGAAGCATACCTAGGTCACAAGGTCACAGACGCTGTGGTCACAGTTCCAGCCTATTTTAACGACTCACAACGTCAGGCGACAAAGGACGCTGGTCGCATAGCAGGATTGAATGTCCTTCGAATCATTAATGAACCCACAGCAGCAGCCCTGGCCTACGGCCTCGACAAAAAACTCCAGGGAGACAAGAATGTCCTCATCTATGACCTGGGTGGTGGAACCTTTGACGTGTCCATCCTGTCCATTGACGAAGGGTCCCTCTTTGAAGTCCGTTCAACTGCCGGAGACACTCACTTGGGAGGAGAAGACTTTGACAACCGCCTCGTCTCCCACTTTTCAGAAGAGTTCAAGCGAAAATACAAAAAGGACTTGAGTGGGAATCCAAGGGCCCTTCGACGTCTTCGAACAGCCTGTGAAAGGGCCAAGAGGACCCTCAGCAGCAGCACAGAAACCACCATTGAAATTGATGCTCTCCACGACGGTGCAGATTTTTACACAAAAATTTCAAGGGCCCGATTTGAAGAACTCTGCATTGACCTTTTCCGAGGGACCATGGAGCCTGTAGAAAAAGCCCTGAGGGACGCCAAGATGGACAAGGGTCATATCCACGAAGTTGTCTTGGTCGGTGGGTCAACTCGAATCCCGAAGATTCAGAAACTTCTCCAGGATTTTTTCAATGGGAAAGAATTGAACAAATCAATAAATCCAGATGAAGCCGTGGCCTACGGAGCAGCAGTCCAGGCTGCAATTCTGAGTGGAGACACTTCTTCCTCCATCCAGGATGTCCTCCTTGTAGATGTGGCCCCTCTGTCCATGGGCATCGAGACGGCTGGAGGAGTCATGACCAACTTGGTGGACAGAAACACCCGAATTCC
>WJFB01003058.1:0-15002 GCA_009870185.1 Pygmarrhopalites habei
ACACAATGGGACGAATAGGTGAGTTAATTATTCACCACGAGTCTAAGACCACTCTTACCTTAGAACAAAGGTTTACGCATACATTATGTAATGTATGTACAAGTTTTGTGCAAAACTTGACAGAACTCAACTCAATACTTACATAAACAAATAAGTTGACAGAACTCAACTTAAATATTAGAATATATTCATTTGACTATTTTTAACCATTTCAATATTGTGTGAACCAGTCAGGGTTTTTCTTTTGCATAATCCCACATTCTTCGAAAAATCAATGCCCTTGCCGGACTTAATCTTTCCCAAAGCATGTCTTTCTATACAAAAGATTAAAAACTTGGAAACGTTGTCCTAGGCAAGACTTCTTTGATCGCTCAAGGTAAGAATAGAGAAAGACTTTCTCCTTCCGAGAGAAAGTCTATTCAGTATAAATTGCAACAACAAGTGTTCCCTCCGGACATTTAAAATTCCATTCCCTATTTTCGTACATGGTTTTACACAGAAAATGACACTGGATAGCAATACGGAGGAGGATGGAAGAAGGGTAGAATAAAAATAGGCCTTATTTCCCTACATGGAGACGACATACGAAATACAAACTACTTCAAAGACATGTGTTACAAGTTTTGATGGAATGTTGTTGTTGTTTCCCGACGACCGCCGTCCCTACCGTCCCATTCAGTGCTTTGTGTCTTGTGTGAGGATTCCGGACATCACAAGGATCCAACACTCGATTGGCCACTGGATTGTGGTAGTAGTGATGCAAATGACTCTGCAACACCAAATTCCCATGCACTTGTTGTAACTTCCCATGTGGACCATTGTGAATATTTTCCTCTCCTGTTCCTGCAACAAACACACACAATCCGTCAATACTGGGCATCGATAAAAAAGGGAGGAAGAGTGTCATATTCCATCATCCAATTTGTATCGAGTGTGCAATTTTCTCTAATGGACTCAACTGCATCCTCACATTTTTTTAGAGTGGGAAAAGGATCGCATCAATATTTCCCATGTATTTGCTCGTATAAAATTGTATATACATAAAATTTCTCAGGATAAACCACTCAGTTGGAGCTATTACTGGATAACGTGTGTGTGGATGCAATGGAAGCAATGACATTTGGAGAATTTGCATATCATTAGGATATGATCATGGTAATAAAGTCGAGCATCTGTAGTGACATGGTTGAAATTTATTTTTGATCTGGTGCCTCAGCTTCGATCCTCAAGAAACTTTCACCATATGGACTGATCTTTAATATAGGGTCAGGGACAGAAAGGTACTCGAGGATTCACACATGTTCATTTTTTTTAAAATTCTATTAGCCTTTTGGAGTCCCTGATAAACCTTGTGCAACCTAGGGATACATTTCAACATCAATATTTGTATGGAGAGATACTTATTTTTATTCGAGTAAAGAGGATAAAATGTAGGAGCATCCTAAGTTTAAGCCTAAGCTTCTTTCCTTCCGTGACGCAAGGCAACAGAGAAACTAGTACGAAATGATCCTAGCTCGACATTGGGGTATTTTTGCGGAATTTTACTCTATACCTATGAGGACGAGGAGACCCTTCGTTTTTAGAAAGAGATTACCTAGTTTGAACTGACAGGAAGAAAATTGGGTTGTGAGGTAGGGAAGGATTCAAGGACGAGGAGAAGGAGGGATGAGGGAGTGAATATAATTTATGAATAATTTAATATTTTTTTATAAATGATCCAGTTCTAAAGTTTTCCCTGAGACGATTTTGACATAATCAGATCAATATGGCGCACATCAAAGAAGAATTATGGTAAAGATTGTTTTACCTGATCTTGAGCGTGAATTCGACTGACTATGACGGTACAAGGGTGGAGTACCCCCGATAAATTCTCTCCTGTGTCGCCGTCGACGGTTACAAAAAAAACATACGTTGCGAACAACTTGTTGTATGTAAGTTCGGAATTTTGTGTTCATCATGTAGTAAACCTAAGACAATTAAGTTAGCTGATTCAAATTTATCTGAAAGAAAACTGCAAAATATTAATAGCACATTTAAATATGAAAAACGTACCAGTACGTTGGAACATGATGTGCTCATAGCGAGAAAGTAAAACGTTAAGTACAACATAGGAATCCACTTCTTGTACACAATTTCCTTGTTGTAGTACGTGTAGATAAAGTACAAATGATATGGACACCAAGAGAATGCGAATATAAAAAAGATCATTGCCAACATCTTGACAACCTGATAGTACAGAAAGAAATCCATACAAGTTTCATTAGTGTTGAGCATGATGACAAAATTAATTAAAACAAAATGTACAAAAAACAAAATTGAATTACTTTTCGTTTGGAAATCATGGAATTAATTTGTCTCTCCGTGACCTCTCCAATCTGTCTATGACCCCACAGTTCGAAGGACATGGAACCGTAACAGATGGTCATGGCTGTCATTATGTAAACGAAATAAAGGAATAAAGAAGAAGTTTGATATGAATAGGAAATTTTTTGGATACAATGAGAGTCTCATTACGAGACTGCAATGAACACATTCGAATTAAAGTGAAAGTAAAAAAAATTTCTGACTAACCCGTCATTGGAAGTACGTATGTAATCACGAGGAGACAAATATTGTATCTGGAAATAGGACCCAACAAATGTCAAGTCACATTTTACTTCCATTAAAATGGAGAAGGAGGCCATTCCACACATCAAATATTTACATGCGGAGTAATTAACAAGTAATTTGGAATTAAATGGATGTCATAGTTAGAGAGAGAAAGGTTGTTCATACCCAAAGTCAAAATTAGATTCCTGAGGATTCCCATCTGGCCACTGCATAAAACATTTAGTTTTGGCAGTGAACCCATCATCATAGACTTGAGTTTTGGAGTAGAGAAGACAGGGTAGCCCCAACAGTGCACTACAAATCCAAATTGCCCAGATTGCTCTCCATGTGGCTCCTTTGGTCATTCTTGGGTGAAGGGGCCGAACTATCGCCATGTACCTTGAATAAAAACAGTATGAATACTACATACACTATTCTACATCCACACATCGTCAGACACACAAAGACCAGACAGAGAAATGAGGGGGGAAAGAAACCACAGAGCTGCTGGTGGCATGAGTGTTTCAAATCACATCCTATGAATCACTGTTTCATATCAAAAACCACTAGTTTCCCTGACCATCTGCAACTATTTCCATCATCTCCATTAACCTACGTACTGGAGAAAAGAGAGAGAAAGCATTTCTGCTCATTTCCCATCTTCCCCTTTTTTGAGAGTGAAAGCGAGAGTGAAAGTAATCAGTTCTTTTGCTAAATGAACAAAATGTTTGAAGAAGCCCTCTTCCCGCCCACATCAAGTCTATTATAAATATCGACTCTTTTCCCATTGTCCGCAGTATAATGTTCAACTAGGCGCACAAATAAATACTTATTCTCATACACAGCATGAATGTACTTTTGTATTAATGGTACAAAAATAAATGGATTTTGCGCACATTCTTTACATTTATGTCACAAATGTTTTGTATTTTATATTTCATTGGATAGGAGAAATCCAAGGAAAATTCTATGGACGTCTGCTTTGATCTTATCCAAAAAAAAGAAACAATATTAGGAAGAATTGTGTGTAAAATGAGAAGGATTTATTATGCATTTATGAACACATGTTTGACTGTCTCTTGCATAAACTCTTAGAACAGCAGTGAAATGTGAAGAGAAAAGACAGATAGAGATGGAAGTGATCGTGGAGATTTTCCTAGACAAAGAAGGGAAGGAGCCGTCATTCGGGGAATGTGAGCCCGTATATTATAGACTTGTCTTATCTCTTCTCCTCTCCCATCCACAACTTGGATCAAGAGAGAGTCAAAATGGCTTAGGAGTATGTAAAATCTGGATGCAGTCAAGAGTGAATATATTTACAATGTTGTTTTCGTACAGGCGTACACACATATGAGAGAGAGTGTGTGTTTGTTGATCTTGAGTAGAGCTCATCTTCCCAGATATTTTTGGGCAATACAGTTCCCTAGTCGATTGAAAATCTGATGCTAGTCATAAAGATACGAGGAGGATAACTTTTCGATCCACATCTCTTATTTCTTTTGTCCACAACTTTTAGTCTAACAATGGACAAGTTGTAATAAATATTGTTTCAATCATATGTACACAGGACGAAGATATTTCTACGGAAATACAAAAATAAACACACACGCACATACAAGTTGCTTCAACCTATTTTTACTCGTATTACCGGTGACCGGATATCTTTTATACCTACAAGATTTCCAACTACACACACAATCTACCTTTCCTCTTAACTTTCTCTTGCTTTCTCTCGCTGAGAAAATTTCAAGTGATTTAATATTGTACAACTCATCCTTCACATCAAATTACCTTTTAAATTCACAATTTACAAAATTTTGGACTACAAGATTACGACCTACTTTTTGTACAGCCTATTGTGTTCATGGAAGAGATTATTTACTGCCTGACTTTCTCCTGACAAATTTTGACTGTATAATAGTACACCTTCTTTTATAAAAGAATTATGAAATATTGAATCAGAGTGGGGGTGTGTGCAAGTCTGACTTTCCCTGGGTAATCCAATATAAAAATGAAAATCCATTTTGTTTTGTTATTATTAAGATTAACATTTTACATGGAATGCGTTGTAGGTGAGTACACAGTGTGTGTACTACACACTCAACGTGTCTAGGCACACGCACGGAATGGAAATTTTGTGAGAGTTGAGATAACATTAGCGTTTCTCAAAATACATCTGCTTTCTCCCTCGCATCTCATCTTTTTCCATCACACAAAATAACCTCATGGAGAAAAATTGTCATCTCTCAAGAATCCTCAGATGGAAGAGGAAAACTCTGAAGGAAACGAGTTTTTTTAGAAGTAAACGATAAACTTTGTCGTGTGCGTCACACATATGCGATGTTGACAGCCTGTCACACAAATAATCGTAATAACTTTTCAACTCTGTTTAGAGGTAGGAGGAAGAGGGAATGTTTAATATACAAAAAATAGGTATACATATACATATATGGGCGTGGAACTCACCGATCACACGATATGACGGTCATCGTGAAAGTGCAGGCCGAGACAGTGAAATTGGCTACAAAATTGTTGACGACACACAGAATACTACCAAATATCCAGTCACTGGAATGATGAAAAAGAAAGGGAGAAAGAAAAACACAAGAATTTGTTATTAAAATATATTCCACGTCTACTCATCCGAGTCGAGGGTGTAAATTTAAAGTTTACACACTCGGAAAATGATGGAAAAGACAAAGAATTCTAGGGGATAAAAAATAATGGTTAGGGTGATAAAGTGAAGGGATCCGAGCAGGGAATAATGTGTACACATATTTATCTTTTGACACATTTCACTTACTGTCGAATCATGTAGAAGGAATTTGGAGCCCCGTTGAAAAATGCCATCGTGAAATCTGCCACGGACAAATTCACGAGAAACTAAAAGTGAATGTAATAATAAGAGCGAAAGTTGAAGAATGTTAAAATTAGTATGTACAATTTTGTATAACGGTGTGCGAAATTATTCAAAAATAAATGACAATTAATATTGTCGCCTGGAACACTTACAAAATTCGTGGTTGTCCTCATTCTCCTATGAGCTACAAATAGAAAGCAAGGGAAAGTAAACTCAAAAGCGAATGGTAGAAAACATGAAAAGTAGATCAAAAATTGTATGTAACAAGAATACAATTTGCACTTGAAACACCCCCTCCCTCATGACTATTTATGGTGAATTAAATAAACCACTTGAAATAGATTGCATAATTTTTCTTGCCAATTTACAACAATTTATCTCCTGTTGGTGTTTACAAGTTAATGCTCTGTTGAACAAACTCTACCCCGAGTCAGTTCAAAATAGAATTATTTTGAATGCAAAAAGTAGAGAGGGAAAAATTTGGACTCACCGAGGACGATCCAAATGACGAGGATATTTCCAATACAGGCGAGGGAAATCATGGTGGAGAACATGACAGTCCAAAATATTTGCATAAAGGAGAAAGTGGACGAGGAATCGACATGGAAGTCAGGCTCATCATTCGTACTATTCGTACTCCGCAAGTCGTCGTCGGGGAAGGATGAGGCATGAAATGAAGTCGGTTCAATATGACCATACAACAAGTCAGACTCCATAGTATTAGTCAAGGCATGAAAGGATTTCGAAATGATGGACGAAGTCGAAGAGGCGGATGAGACAGCTTGTAGCCTTGTCGTCGTCGTAGCTGTGGCTGATGAAGAACCATTAGAATTCAATGGTAGAAAAGTTGATGATGACAGGTTTGGACTGGTTGAAGAAACATGGACAGCACAAGTAACTACAACTGCACTCAACATGTGAACCATGTACACCACTTGTGTTGTCTTGAAATTCATTTCGAGAACTCGGGGCGAGCGTGAGGTCATCCGTCATGAAACATTTGATGAGAAGGAAAAGTACGACATTTCATGGAAGGAGAAGGAGACGAAACGGGAGGAGGAGGAGATGGAGGCATGTTCTTGTTCAGCTGGGAGTCAGGTGCACACCACCACAAAATGCAGTTCACTTGTCCACTCGAAATGAACCACTTTCTTCATATTACAACTTTCCTTCTTTTCTTTCTCCTGAAGGGAAACCCGTAATGACAGGCCCAATCACCCACTTGTCCACGTCCCACTTCCCACTCTGGAAATTTTGAAAAAAAAGAAAGAAAGAAAGAAAGACATTAAATTCCAGGGAATAGAATTGTTGTAAGTAAATATATATTGTATGACAGACTTTCTCTACATCCTAATACTAAACTTTATGCCTCACTAACACGGGGAACTAAATTAGTGGGAAATGATCCGTGGTTGAGTGAGGAACAACTTGATATGACGGCTGTCTTATTGAGATGTAAGGAGAAAGGAGTATGTACTCTCTCATTACTTATGTATGTTCGTATCATAACGAGAGAAAAAGAAAAGAAGGGACCAGTTTGAGATTTCCTGTAATGAACAAGCCCTGGAGGTTCGAAGTATCCGAGTTCATTTCTTTCAGTACAATATATAAGGAGTCTTTATATTTATTATTACAGTATAAAGGGATTTATCAGACGAACAAAGCATCTAGTGAAACATCTTATTCCAGGTTTTCCCAGCATACATATAAACCACATACATGTGTGTGTATGTGTAGGATGTGAGATGATAGTGTGTAGACGTCAAATTTCAAATGGTCATATTCCTTGTACACATCTCTTCAATTTTCTCTTTCTTTCTGTGCTTTCTCTGTGTGTGTGTGTGTACTTCAACGGGTGAGTCGGATGTTTTCTCAACCCCTCCTTTCTTCCTTTCTTTTTACTCTAAATTGGAAATTCGATTCGAGTGAAAAGAAAAAATGTTTAGACTGTAGTATTTACTTTCTCCAGCCTTGTGCTTGTGCGAGTCTATGAAAGAGAGAGTGTACAATGTATGTATTTCTTTCAGAGGATCATTTGGGAAAAAGTCTGCCCAGCGAGAGAGGGAAAAGAGGAATGGAGAGATCAGTCAACTTTTAAAATAACAGTAAATTGTATCTAAAGAATTGGTCCGAGTGGGAATGTACCAGGAACTCTCAAATCCATAGACTTTCACACGCACAAACACACCCGCTCATAAATAAAGGATAGGGAAACTCTGAATTCATGACGGATGAGATCATTCTTTTTTTACACATGCATTTTCTACGAAAATGATTCAACGCGTGGAAAGTTGTCGCCCAAAGTTTTTCTACGTCATGTGCGTCCCTGATGTACATGTACAAAGAGTCCAACTAAATCCTCAGAATTTATTTAGTTTGAAATAATTCACAATACAGTAATTTAATTTTAATAAACTTCGTTAGCTCTATTCTATTCCCTACACCATTATTTATAACGAGCTGCACACACAATACACAACATTTGTATATGGTCAAAATTATGACTATTCACTAAATATAAAAATGCTTTTTGTGTGTCAAGTTGAATTTTTCCATAATTATTCACTAAATTCGTCCTACTTTTTTTCTCATGAAAATTCACTCACATGGAGAATGTAATGAGTGTGATAATATTCTACTTTATATTTTCCCTCTGACCTATTTTTCAACAGAAGCATTTAAAATTTTTACGAGACACAATGCACATTCTCAAAATTCCTGTCAAATTTTGAAACTTTGTCCCTCATTTGGTGTCAACTTTTTTTCCATTCAGACAGGCTAAAGTCCATTGAACTAGTTTCTAGTGAACCAATTTTTAGTGAAAAACACATTTAGAATTTCCAGTGAATTATTAGTCTCTTTAGCTCAAAGTTGACACAATGAGCGACAAAAGTTTCACTCACACACGTCTATCCCAGTTCTCCTCCACCTCCTCTTTCTTCCCCACTTCCTTTACCCGTGTAATATTTTCTCTTTGACTTTGGAGGCAGTTCAACTTCTCTCTCTCTCTCATTTCATTCATATTTAACTTGTGTGTGACATTTTATTGGATTGTCTCAAGGTAGAATTCAATTTGAGCTTTCCTCTCCCCGCCTTTTTTTGTGACTTGACATGATGATGGTACATCCTTGTGGTCACACCAAAAGTCATGATTACTCGTATTTGCTGAACGTCAAAAGTCAGAATGTGTAGAATGTCTTAAGACAGTTTCTTAAAAGGTGCGGATTTCTATAGCTCGAGACACGATAGAGAGAGTGAAAGTGAGAGAGAGAAAGAAAGAAGCTCTCAAAAAGGAGAGAAATTGGACAGGAAATTAGTTACGACTAACCGAACTGTGGATTTTCTATCTCTCCTCCTCCTCCACTTTTTTTCTTTCTTATTTGTAGACGACTCCGTCGGAGGACTGATTCAGGCATTGCAATCTATCTGATTACCCACACTGAGGACTACCCTGTACTTACACAATATGTACACAAAGCATACATTGAATGGAGGCAGATTGGGTGTGAGTCTCAAATTTACAATGCCGGAGTCTTTTGGTGGAGAAAAAAAGTTGTAAAATTTTCTCCTATATTTGAGTAAAATACGAATCAAAGTTCAGTCTACCACAATTTTCATTAGTTTTCAAAGTCCCTCGAGTGTTTTCCCCTGATTTTCCCTCGTATGGAGAAAATACGTACACATGCACACAATGCCACATTGAACAGTCAAACAAAGAATTGACTCGAGAGGGAAATGGAATAGGATTTTTGAAGAATGAGGCGAATGCTCAATTCCTCAAATTTGAAGGTCAAAAAGTAATTAATTAGCAGTCAGACTGATATCATTCAAGCTATAAATTCTCTGAGAAGAATGTGGATCGCTTTACTCTAATGATGTACATTCATCAATTTTAAGTACATCCAAGATTAAAATTAAATACTCTACTCCGAACACCCACTCACATGTAGAGAAGAGAGAAAGTATTGTAGTATGACCTCCACAGTCATAATTGTACCAGTACAGAAATTTTTGTCAGAAGAAAAAAATTCACGAAAATCCTTCCTTTCTCTTGTAAAACTGAAAGAGGAAAGACAACATGGACGTATATATACGAAGAGTGATGTACAAAATTAAAAACGTGCCCTCTCACTCTCTCCTTAACCTCACAACTTTCTCTTGGAATTTGGGACGGACGTGACTCGAACTGCATTTTCTTGCTGGGAGGCCCTCAGTGTCATATTAAACCTCTTCCTCCTTTCCCTCCAGGTCATTTGAGACCGTACGACTTGATAATTTCCAAGATGCATGTTTGACTGAGAAAGATTGTCATTACATGCACATATGCACATTCCATGCATTTTCAACTAAGCAAAATATTTGACAAATGATTCCACCTCGACTTTCTCTCTCATGTGTTGTCTCTCGAGTTGACGGGAGAAAATCTGCTGGATGAATTCGTAAATTTTTGGGTTATTCCAATCTGTTTGTTTTCACAGGGTTTCCTCGTGAAGGAATGAATATGTTGGAATCCATCTTTTACAATATTTAAACTCGTGCGGATTGTCAAAAAATATAACTTTTCACATGACTGAATCAAAAATAGGACACATTTCGAGGTTAGAAACATTGAACAAGAAATGATATTTCCTGCCAGCTAACGCGTCTCTTTCTTATGGTCTCCTCTAACTTCATACGAAAAAAGTTTGTGTGAACTTCACACGCAAGTTTTTTGAAGGGGCATTACATGGGTTTATAATGCTCACCATCATTTTTATTTTTCCCATAATTTTGATTCACTACCATTTTCGCTGGCAAAGCAAAAATTTGGATGCTGGGAGCATCCAAAAAGTCTTCAAAAGAATTTTTATGTAAATCAAGCACTTGTCTTACTTGTCCCTGATTAAAATTGTCTCTCTTTTTTCCGGAAAAAAGTTCTCTGAACTTGTCATGCAGTTCAAGTACAAAGAATACAAACAAAAAAAGGCATTTTCATTTGTTTGAATGTGCGTGGAGTAGATATGTTCAAACATCACACACACATCACACATTAGAAAGTGCCATCCTGAATTTAAACATCAACTTATTTTGCAGAAGTGGGTGGAGGAGGAGGATGTAAGGAGAATTTTATGTTTTCTCTTTACACAGAAAAAGAGCTGAGTCAAACATCGCATCGCATTTATTATATTTATTATATGATTACATTGCAATAATTTATTTTCACTACTTTCTCTCTCTTTTCCTCTGCATCTCTCTCACACACCAGCATCTCTATAGATGCTGATATTTGTGTGCGGATCGAGTCCATGTAGGAAGGAGGAATGGAAGAAGTCAGAGTGTCAGAGAGAATAAAGAGACCTTGAATCACAATGTCGATGTAATTTTTTTTCCTGGCCCACATTTTCCTTGGAATCCGCCAACTCAGCAAAAAAATAAATAAATCACAATGCTAAGGAATCGGCTGTACACTTTCCCTTTCCCTCTCTCTTCCTCTTGTTACAGTAGTCCATATAAATTGTCAATAAGGCACAGACTTCAGTATACAATGCACTATTTTGAGTGTGTGCAATTGAACAGGATGAAATATCCTGGAAGAAAAGTGTCTTCATTCACACTTGTAGAAAATGTCATCAGTAATTTACTTTATATGGGAGTACACACACATACCTATCTGTATAAGGGATAATAATAAAGGAGGAGGACTCTCTCCCGAGTCACAGCTGGCTTTCTACACTTTTCCCGGAACCCAACACCAAACCGAGTTCGTGATTCAGATCCACACAGCCTGTGTACAGCCATGGGGACACCGGGAAGGATCTGAAAATCTTGGAATGTGTACATGAAGACCTATGTACGTACAAAGCTCTTATAACTACTACGTGAACATTTCCATTTGGAAAATATTCGGCGGAAATTTTATTACATAGAGAAGGACGTGTAAACATCGTATGTACAATAAATACGAGGAAGATATGTATGTTAAGTATTCATTTATGAGTGTACTGACAAATGCTTGAACGAGGTGGTCATGTGTGTGTTGTTGTTGTTGATCAAAAAATTGCAAGAGAAAGTCAGCAGGAGCAAGGGAGGACTTGAAGGAACGTCAACCAAAAACTGTCAAGTCTATCTTGAAGGAAGGAACTTGAAGATACTTGTGTTGGCTGTCATCCAGAAATTACTTCCGACAACCGGAACTAATGGAAGACATTCATGGACACAACTATCAACGCATACATCCTCCATGTGTAAGTGGATTAAGAAAGTGGAATGTAGAGAGAGAAGGTACAGCCATCGTTTTCAAGTTCCTAGCTCGACGCAGAAAAAAATTTTTTAGTTAAAAAACCTCGGGAAATACTTTTTTGATGATGAAACTAAGAAAGGAAAGTCTCTGGTTCCTCATTCTCTTGACTTTCACTTTTGTTAACAGGACGCCAGGGGATGTTAGTAATTTGAGCCGTGATAAAAAAAACATTTTTTTCATAATTGTACAACTCGGACTAAAATCTTTGTAGCAAGAATATGTTTTCAAAGTTCTGTATACAATAATCTACCCACAATGCTTAATTGGAGTGTGGATAAGAGACTGTGAAAGGGAAGAAGGTTTTTTGTACACAGGCCGCACTGCAACACAATGAAAGATACAAAGAAAACATTGGCTCAATTACAAATGAGGAGGAGGAAAATGTGGACGCGGTTTTTGTAGTGAAAAGACTCTGAGAGGGAAAATTAGGGAAAAAGCTCTCTTCTCCCGTCCTCATTGTACTTGTTGGATTTTGAAGGAGTCTGGGGAGAAAGTTAATGAGGAAAATCTACATAATTTTGTGTACAATATCCAAAAATATATTCAAGGATGTGTAGTAAGCATTTTTTGGTTTAACAAAATTTGGTTTTTTTGAATGAACGGATATATTCACCTTGAACCATAATATTGGATGAAAGTCAAGTGAAAGTCATCTGGGAAATTTTCTTTAATGAAATTTTATTAAATTGAAAAACTTGCTGCTGTGCAGAAGAAGGAGAAAGTTGAGTGATCAGGAAGTGAAGGGAAAGGACATGAAATTAATTTCTGGAGACGAGTTCAACATGACAAATTTGAAAATTATGTTCATACATGAGTTAAAACTCAAGACAGCACTTTTGATGGAGGATGATCACTGTAGTTACAATTTAAGGTGATTGTGCTTGAACAATATGATTTAGTAAATTATAGTACTGGTACTGATATGAATAGATTAGTTGTTAAAGATAGCAGGGATTTTCCAAGATGAGTAGTTAAGGAGAAAGTCTCCTCTTTAAATGAAGGTCGATGAACTCCTTTGTTCATCATTTCAGAATGAGCCTGACCTTCGTTTAGTTGATTAAATGAACACTAATGACAGACGCTCAACTTTGAACTCATTCATGCACACAACAGATAAAAGGAAATTGAAAAGAAATGTGTGAACAATTTGATTTCACATGTAATAAGCCCACAATGACTCCCACTAACTATTAAGTGGTAAATATGCATCTCAAAACTACAAGACAATGGAGAGGGGCATACACAGATTCACACTTTGAATACTAATAATGATTACAAAGCACTCCTCGACTGTACTTTCTCTCTTATTATTCCTCAAAAATCGGATAGCTATAGAGGGTTCAAAGTTTTTCTTTGACGTGGTTTACAGCACAGCATTTAAAAAGAAAAGAAAGAGAGAGTGTGTGTGTGTTATCTTAGATTGAGCCAAGTTTGATATTGTTTAATAAGCGGAAGGAAAATCTTTTTCACAGAAAGGAAAAACTATTCCCATTTAATGGGGGAAGCAAGTTTCAGTACACACTGTAAAGTACATAATTGCATTCATTATATGACTCCAAAGAACTTGATTAGAATTGTAATCCTCCTGATGTGCAAAAAATTAGATCAAAATTTAAATTCTTTTCCCATACTTCTTATCCATATGGAAATGGATGGACTCCACACATTCCCTTACTTATGGATCTAAACTCTCCGTATTAGTGTGAAGAGTAATGGATGCATTTTGACCTTGTATATTTTATAAACAGTTGCATAATTCCCGTATCATTCTTTTATTTCATGAGATGGTGAAAGGGCGACTGACAACATTCCATTATTCTACGCTCCTCCACGGTAGCCTAAATTGGTCAAATATGTTTTCCTATTTTGTGGGTCTTTTTATTGTAATAATTAAGTATCTCTAACCCAATCCGGGCTCTTTACCCTTCTACATATTTAATGTTAAAAAGGTCATAATCAGAAAGCAAGTAGTTGTATGTATTTGTTATAGTCACAGCTTGCGTTTCTTACAAAAAATGTTAGGATGAACCATCACGACATTTGACATTAGTTTAATACTTTAGATCTTTCTTATCTATAGCCCTTCTCTATTACACGTAGGGCAAAATGGAATTGATTCAATACAAAATAGGATTCCCAATTTATGGATAGTCGGTCAAAATATATTTTCTTCATAGTTTCTAATGATAAGTTATTTTCTCGTTAATATGCACTTCAGCTAATACTTTATACAAAATCAAAATTCTTTTCTCATACTCCAGTAACTTTGGGTGTAAAGGACCAACAATTCATTTCTTGCATGTGCCACATACTATGTGGTAAAAAAGATGTTCTAAGAGGAGAAACGAGGGGAAATTAAGTTTCTTCGAGAGAAAGAAAAAAGATGAGTGTAAGGATTTCATGGAACATGAGAAGCCTCTGGCGAATTGAAGAAAATTAAATATGAAGATATTGTAGGAGGAGGCAGACACGGAGAAGGAACCTAAGAAGTAGCTAATATTTACGACAGGAAATTCCATTTGAAAAAAACCCAAGCCCAATGGAAATTATTTGCATACGCAGTTTGAATTTAACTTGTATCTTTCCCCCGAACTCGTATATGATATACTATAGAAGACAAAGAAAGAGAATCTCTTTCCCATTCTCTGGGTCTGTGATTGTGTTCAATCACCCCCAATGTATTAAGAAAAGTATCTCTTTTTTCTGCAGGAATATACTTTATTCTGTCTCATTGATTTTCTTTCTTATTCTTCCTCTTTCTCCTGTCCTTGTCCTGAGGTAGTCATTACTTATTTTTTATGCTGGAGGATAGAAGGAAAGATTTACAGTCTCAAAGAGAAAGCTTCGGTGAAATACACGTACATCATAATGACACAATTTTTGACGTGTTCAGCAGTCTACATATAGAAATAAATTATTTATTTTCTAAATCCTATTATTGAAGACTAGATTATAAGCTTCTTCATCTTCCTCATCAATTGCTGAGCTTTTCATTTTACTCCACAGAAGAATTTGAAAGCACTTCAGAGACACAAAGTACGGAACACTTGTCATAATTTCATTCAAACACCGAACTTTGGACAAATACAAATGCCGAGGTTTGCCACAACGAAAAGAACAAAATCTTGCATGTTGTCCAGTGATGGGCAATTCCCGGAAATCACGATCGTGATTTCCGATTTCTGGAAATTTCCGGTAATTTCCGGGAATCATCGGAAATCAGTGGAAATCACGATTTTTCCGTAAAATAGGCTTCTAAATTTGTGAAAGATC
>WJFB01003059.1:0-11460 GCA_009870185.1 Pygmarrhopalites habei
CCTGTGCGTATGTAGGTACTTGGCTATGCTCATATACATACTCATTTCGATAGGTATATCGTAGGTATATCGTAAATGGGACTTTGTGTGGTGAAGAGACTTTGAGTCCACCCTGTATATACACTTAGGGTTTATGCAAGACAAATACTCAAAATAAACTAAGTTTATCTATTTTAACATTTAAGCTACGAGTGTGTGTATGGATCAGTTTAACACTACTAGTGTTACGCATTTATTGTCGCAAATTTAATTTTTCAAAACTATTGTAAGCAAATAAATGGATTGCTTACCATTCAGACTCTTTCCCAATGTCCGCACCCACACTAAATTTTGATGACCTAATGGCATCAAATTTGTCGGCACCCTTCGGACAGATCCCATCAAAATTTTCAATATTCCAACTAAAGTTGTCAATGACTTGGGTCCCTGTCACAATAATACATGGATAAAGATTACAAACGAAACTCACGGTGATTATTTTAGTTGAAAATACAAAAATTAAATGAGTCAAAATTAAAGTTGAAAATGTGGAAAGAGAGCAGTTTTTAAGAAAGAAAATTGTACCTTTGACATGACCAGCTTCCTTGGTACTTGATCCATTCTACACGACCCTCAACTTATTTGATAGTATAACAGTCAAAAATCCAGAGAACAATTAAAAATAAATGTGGAAAAAAATTTTCAGAACAGCTGACGGACGGTTCAAATTTTCTTCCCTCCGAGTCATTGAAGGGATGGGGTAAATGAAGTGCATTAAATAGTTAATGGACTTTTAATTAAATCAGCGAAAAAATAATGTCAGAATAGAATTTTGTGATTGTAATTTATAATGGCTTCAACGTTGCTGTTGGGAGAATTGAGTTAGCACTATCAAAAATGAAACAACATTGGAGAAAACCTTAAAAAAAATTTCAAACAAGGTCAATCCATCAGTTACTTTTTTCAGTGAATCAGAATCGTTCTAACAGAAAACTCACCGCTAACAAAATCTTTTTATTCACACACACATAGTTTCCCAAAGAAATCTTGCAAGGATTGGATGACAACATCTGATAGGTCAGTGTCACCTGAAAATTCATCAGTGCTTTTATTTTTTACTAGCTTAAACTAAATATAAATACTTACAAGTAAAATATTTATAAGTAGTACTACCTCACTATTTACTGCTGGGTTCCAACAAAAATGAGTTGTCAATTTGATACATTTCTCTGCCACAATTTTTTCTTCTTCAGTGATTTTCTCTGCTATCAAAATTTTAAAATACAACCGAATAATCCCTTGAAATCCAATAATCATTGAAAGTAATTTTAATCCAACTGTCTTTTCAGTGGACGGGGCTGCCAGGATGACAAATGTAAAACAGGTAGTGAGAACAGTTGAACAAATGAGTAATAACAATTCCTGAGTTGTTTGCCATTCCGATGTCAGATTACATTGACCTCGAATCATCATCAAAATCCCTCTCAATTCTTGCATCCATTTCTGTTTATTTTGTTTTCTTCTCAATTCCACAAATCCAATTCTTCCAACCTTCAAAAGTACACGAAAAAGAATAAATTCATTTCTACTTTCCAAAAAACTACACGTTGAAAAAAACAACGAAAATTTTATCCGACAAAAATTATTATTTATGTGGTCAATATACTTACTTCTCTGAACATTTCAGCCAGTATTTTGTAACTGAGAACTACTCTCACATCGTCGATGAGTGGGATAAATACATGTAAACTGAATAAAAGACATTGGATCGCTCGTCCATTTGTAATGTCATGTGATCTCCCAAAAATAAATGTCACTACCATTAAAAAAGTTGGAAGGAGAGTGTAGAAAAGAATTGTCCGATCCCGAAATATTTTGATCCTTGTCAAATAATTCAATTTCAATCTAGTACTCTTGTCCTCCTCACCTGACAAAGGATATTCATCAATATTTTGGAGTGACAAGGTCAAGTTATGTTCATTCTGTTCCTTGACCTGGTTATTGAACAACTGGGCAAGTCTATCCTCAATTTGAGTTGACATGTTGAGAAATTGAACAAAAGTTGAAGCAGTGAACCAAGAAATTATTATTTTCAGTACAACTCCGGCTGGAATTATGACGATGACTGACAAGAGGAGAAGCATTCTTGCTAGTCTTTGACTTACATCCCATTTTTCTGATGACACAAAAGAAGTACCAAATTTCAAATGGTTCATCAATATTGTTCCATTTGACCCCATCGTGACCCCATCCTCCATGATTGTAGGCAGACCAACATTCAAAAAGAAGGAGATATACAAGAAAACTATTGTTACTCCAATCGACAAGGTCAACACAGTTGTCCAACATATCCAACGAAATTCATGTCACAATAATCTTCTCACTAATCTCGATTCTCCTTTTAATGGGGTCGTTGACCTTTGAGTGGAACTCGGGATCATTCTCTTCAACGTTGTGCATGTGGAATGGGTCAATTCTTCTAACTTCTTTCATGAGGAGAGGACAACAACCGAATAAACGAAGGAGGATGAGTACTGGCTCAAATAGTTTGGAAACTGATGAATGGTCATCAGTTTTAGGCGGAGATGTTTGAATTTTGTTTTGAGATTTGAGGATTTGTCTCATTCTAATCCAACTTTCATTGAACATTGTCGACAAACAGGGGTCGTACTATGTACAATATATGGATAAGGTCAACTCAATTTGACCTGACTAGTATTTATTCTTCCATGAAAAGAATTTACAATGAAAATTGAGTTGAAAGACCTTTTTGACAAAAATGAATGTACGAAAAGTGATTATTCATGTTACTATTTATTTTGCTACGAAAACTATATGTAACCAAATTGTAATTTGCATCATTTTGCAATGTTGAAATTATGATTGTGTGCCTGTGTGCCTGTGTGAAGCACATAAAATGTCAATTTGTGAGAATGCAGGAGAAAGTTTACACAAGGCGTGTCCCGATTTTTGTTTAGTTTAGTCTCGTCTAAAGAGGGAAAAATGTGAAAGAATTGTCAATTTTCTTTTCATACGAACAAATATTATGACTGCGAATTATCATTAAAAGTAGATTATTGGGAAAACTTCATTAATTTGAAGCAATCATTCAAACATAGTCATCCACTTTCCCTTGTAGGGGTGTTCGTAATCTGTAGTCGTCACTGATTATTTTTATTGGGTTGGAAGAATTGGACGAGAACAATCAAGTAAGTGACGACTTGACTGGAGATCTGTAGCAAAAAATATGTCAACTACTATATTCGAAAACTTTAAATTTGAATGACACTTAAAAATTTTCAGTGAAAATAGAACGCTGCTTACCCCAAGAAGCATTTTCTTGTTCAGGACAACATAATTCCCAAAACAAATTCTTACAGGTTTCAGTCCAAGAAATTGAATTAGAGTCTTAATCTGTACAAATAAGCAACAATAAAATTTTTAATCTTTTTGTACTAAAAGTGAAATAATTTCTTCCATTGCTATTACTTCCAAATTGGTTCGTGTGTCCCAATGGCGAGAGTCCATGTCCAGAAATGTTGTCACTAAACGATGTTCCTGTGTCAATATCATTCCAAAATTGCATTAACACTGAATCAGACCTCGATTAGAGCCGAAAATGATTTCGAAAGACCTCAAAAATACACAAATTGGTTCATTTTTGTCTGAAATATGTTACACATTATATGAAAAATACCTCTAGAGTAATAGTCTCGGCCATGAGTGTCCTGAACCAAATGGACACAACGTGCATCAACGTGTACCCACAATGACTCAGTATAAAAAACAAATCTCCCCTCTGATTGGCTGAATCCCAGTCGTACAGAATGATGAATATAAACATGGTGACTAAAATCATGTTTCCACAGAGTCGAACCAAAACTTCAAACTTTTGGTATTGACCCGCAGCCTCAGCTTGACTTCGAATGTACTGAATAACTACACGATAATCATGAGCCTCCTCCAAAGTCATCTCTTGACCTTTTTGATGATCCGCGTCGTGGATGACTATTCGACGGACCTATATCAGAACAAACCAACCCAATTCACATCTAATTTAAGAAGATTCCTTCATCTCCGAATTCTCGGGTTTTTTAAAAACAAATACGTGCCGATTACCTCTTGAAAAGCAAGCTGGATAGCCTTGTAACTCAACATCATTTTGACATCCTCGAGTAAAGTAGCTCCAATAAAATCGAGAAAAACTGGGATCGACACGATTCGGAGGCAAGATTTGAGTCTGATAGAGAATACACTCAACAAAATGGGGAAAAGGATCATACAAGGATAGGCAACATAAAATAAGAGTAAATAATCACGGCATGAAGTCAAACTGGAAAAATTGTATTTGTAATTAGATGCTTTGAAGTATTTTTGAAGAAGTTGTTCGAAACCATCCCATCGATTCAGGAAGTGAAGGAATTTATGAGCGTGAGCCCATCTTGAGATTTTTTCAAGGATCATCATAATCGAACTGAGAATGTAAGTGTACAGTACCATATTTCTCAAGTTTGTCGTATTCTCTAGGGTCATCCTGGTGTCATAATTCACTTGATTGTTGTCCCTGTTGGACAACCAATGAAAATAAATGGGAGTTATTGGATGAATCAAGATTTTGACCCACAGAATTTGTAGTTACATAACTTTTTGGGCATACTTGTCAAAAAGGAGAAGATTACTGGGTCCCAGTAAATGATTGAGGATGAATAAAGTCCAGACTGAGATGGAGGTGACACAAAGGATCCCAGACACAATCGTCCAAGGGTCTGTCCACTTAATAAAGAATTTAACTCTCCAGTCATTTTGACTGGTCAGGATTCTTTCACTGCTAATTGGACAGTTACCCAAACATTTGAGGAGGCAAAGGACAAGGCGGAAATTTTCAGAAATTTGACTCATTTAATTATCTTCTCTGTAATTGTGCTAAGGTTCAAGTTAAAATAAGCACAATAAATTTAAATCAAAATTAAATTCATAGCCGTGTAAAAGGGATGGATCTGAATTTTTACTGAATAAAAGTAGCTAAAGTGTGAAAGGCGGGTTAGCTATATAGTAGTTTCTTTATTACAACGCAGTTCCGTTCTTACGATTAGAATCGAGGGTTGTTATGGACGATTTTATTCAAAGAGGAGACGTTAATTAAAGAGTCAGTTCAAGTGACGCAATGATAATCACACACAGACAAGACAAGCAGAAGGAATTATTAACCAAATATGCGGACTAATTAGTGACAGGTGGAGAAGAAAATATTTTCGTCATACAGCTCACAATTGGTTCGTGGATACTGAATGGCGTGTGTGTCAATATTGAGTCCCTTCTTAAAGAATGCTGTAATTTTATTGATTAATGATGTAAAGGGGTCTTAAATTAAGACTCTTAATGGAGTTGACGTAATAAACACATTGTTTATTATGTAACTTTTTCCTTCTCATTACTAGATCTATGTACAGGATCACAATATGTACTGACAATACGATGAGTTGTTTTATTGTTGGTGTAGATGTGTGTGGCAGTGTAGTTGGATGAGAGGGGGAAATGTGTGTGTGTGAAGTTTGAGGTACAGAGGAGAACTGCGGGTGGAGTACAGTCAACTTGGGTGGTCCTTCAATGGGAAAGAGGAATCTCGTAGGCCAGGCTGAAGCTACACATTCAATTTCTTATGTGCAAACGTTTTACCATTCCCCGTTTTCTCGCAGCTTCCCTTCCCATCCACACCTCATCTGTACCTCAAACTGTGTGAGTCACACAAAATATTTCCCCCGTTCGTCCACACCAGCGATAAAACAACACAACCACGTTTGTAAATAACTGACGTTGACACCCAGTCAAAGCATACTGATGACTCATGATTTTCGAAGACATACAATTCAATAATTCCTCATTCAAACAAATTATCACACTTGTTCTTTTAACCGGGTGTATGTTACATATCTGATGGATACGTAAGGAATGACTAACAGTTTTATAGTACGTATGGTCGACTCATTAGAAAATTCAGTATGATTCATTTTTGAGTCACTCTCACTCAAATTACAGACTTCAACAGTTACTCTCCAATTTGTCCTTACATAAACTTACATAATAATATTATGTACATATTATGTACTTACAAAAAAGTACACACACACATTTCATTTACTGCACAGCAAACAACATGGTAATGTAACTGACACGTCTTAAATACCATATTAGTACAACTATAAGTCATGAATCATCTCTGAGTCACTATTTTTCCTGCTAAATTGTACAAGCAAAATTGTAAACCATTTGGTATGGTGATTTAAACCAAAATCTCGTATTGTTTGTGGCTCCTCATTTTTTTAAATTCTGTGAGCACATTTTGATTTACTCTCTCTGTTGTGACCAAAGAGGAGTAACCGGTTCACAGAACGGATGATGATCCCTTGTGCGTTTCGTCCTAATCGTCAGAGTCAGTTACATTGACATTCTAAAATGAGGAGATGAAGGGCATTGACAACTTTTCCTCATATCATAATCAAAAAACCAATTCTTTTAGGCGTCGTCCATAAATTACGTAAGGCATTTAGGGGGGGTAGGGGGTCCCTTGAATCTGACAAAACATGACAACGGGGTAGGCTGAGTACGCCTGACCGTCACTTTTTTCTTTCAAAACACACAATGACAATGGATTGTCCTTTCTGGCTTCGCCTCAGCCTCGGTGAGGCTCGGGCAAATTTCTCGGAAAACCTTTTTAATATATTTTTAACTCAAAGTATAAAACTTTTGTGAGAGTAACGAGCGCAAAAGCTCTACTTTAATATGCCCTTTACTTTTCCACAAGCTGTCCACACACACACATTCATAAACACTCATAGCACAAGTCTCTCTTACTCATAAAATCAAATATATTTGTCTTTTCTCTCCTCAACATAACTCCTCATTTGATGATCAGATTCATTATTTCGTTTTTGTGTTTTGAAACATTTTTGGCAATGATTGTGAGATTAATAAAAAAATCAAATATATTTGTCTTTTCTCTCCTCAACATAACTCCTCATTTGATGATCAGATTCATTATTTCGTTTTTGTGTTTTGAAACATTTTTGACAATGATTGTGTGATTAATAACTGTGTAAATAAATCTTGAATCTGAAAAAATTCAATAATTCAAGTTAAAACTATTTCGCACCACAAAGGGGTTTGACTTTTCTGATCTAGTCTCATAAAGGGGGTAGGAATCTACAAAATCTGACCTACAGGCTAGTATAGGGGGTAGGGGTCTCGAAATTCTGACCAAGCCTGACATAGGGGTAGGGGTCTCGTAATTCTGACCAAGCCTGACATAGGGGTAGGGGGTAGATCAATTTGAAAGATTTCGGCCTTACGTAATTTATGGACGACGTCTTAGGGTCACTCCTAGGTTGAGCATGGTAAAATATTATGACGAATTCAAAATGAAGAAGATTAGAAACATTTTGTTTGTTGTAAATTGTTGAGGAAAAAAATTCAACTACCTATTATGTTGGTAGGACTAAATTTCGATTGATTCAGTTGAACGGCGTTGAACTTGCTCAAATTTCTAATGGCTGAAATAATGAACATATATTATTATTTGAAGTTAAGTAATGACGATGTTATCATTAATTAAATAGCTATTAAAATTAAATTCGACAGCCAATCAAGTCCAGGTCCTTGAGGTCACAATAGACTCTAAAGTCCACTCAGTTTTCTTTACAAAATCAGTTTACAGGCTGGTAGCACCTACTTAAAAAGAATTTATTACTTTTATTTATTTTATTTTTATTTACTTTTAGTGATTATTGTGTAAACTTGTGGTCTGTGGTGATTGACTGTTTTCAATCCCATCTCAAATACATATTAATGATGGATTGTAAGCTCGAGTAAAGTTGTCTCCTAAACACCTAAACACACATTTAAACAAACAAAATCAATTTTTTATTCAGTCCCACATTTTTTTACATGTCAATCCCTTCTTTTCTTCTCCGTCGTGTGAAATGTGAACAATGTAAAAATTTCAAAAAATTTGTATAAAAACATGAAATTTGAGTTGGAAAAGACACTAGTTCATCTTCCTGACTTCTAGAAGAATTCCAAGAAGAAATCATGAAGGTTTTTGTAGCTCTCGCTCTTGTCGTCGCCGTCTTTGCGGTGGTAAGTCTACCATTTTCAAATATCCAAATTTCCTTCGTACTGATAAAATTACTAAGAAATATTCAAAAATCTGTTGTTTTAGGTCGAAGCTCAACGCGGAGGGAATAATGGCAACAATGGAAATGGACAGAATGGCCAACAAGGGCAAGGCCAAAATGGACAACAGGGTCAGGGTCAAAACGGTCAACAACAGACACAACAATGGGGAAATCAGCAACAATGGAGACCACAACAGCAACAACAAAATCAATGGGGAAGACCTCAATTTAACAACAACAACTGGCAAAATCAAATGATGCAAGAATGGCAAGAGTTCCAAAACTGGAGACAACAGCAACAACAACAACACAACAGACCACAACAGCAAGGTAATAATGGTCAGCAACAACAAGGTCAAGGTCAAAATGGTCAGCAACAACAAGGTCAAGGTCAAAATGGTCAGCAACAAGGAGGCCAACAACAACAACATGGAAATGAAGGTGGCGATGACCAGGATGGAGCTTCAGCTGGGAAATAAACTAGAAAATTTGTCTTGATTTATTACATGGAAACTAATAAATGATTTTATATCTTACACAGTTGCATTTTTTTTAAAAAAAATCATCAATTAGCTAATTGAATTATACTGGATCAATTGTATTGGTAAAATATTTTTACAGTGGAATTATTAATATTTCTGCTGTACTTTGACGCCACTTTACCTTGTACAGTCATATAAGGAGAATAACTGTACGTAGTCATGACAGTCATGTGCACATTTATACGTTATTTAGCTACAATTATTTTGGTATGCAGAAAACACTGCATTTTTAATGCAACGAGTTATTACTGTTATGCAATACATTTTAATTCACTCCAACAAAAAATCAATCTGATTTTGGGTTAAATCAAAACGGAGACTCACAGCCCAAAAATACTCTTCTAATTATTTAAGGGTTTCTTTACGCCAAGTTTCATTGAACGGCGTTCAAGTCCGGCTTCAATCTTCACACTTTGTTCACATTGAAATCGTTCATAAAAAAATTCAAGAACATTTCATAAATATTCAATTATCCGCGTGTTTATTTGGACTCAACTTTTTACTTTTAATATTCCCCACTCAACAAATTTAAGTAAAATTTTAGTTTTAGCAACAATAACACACCAAATCTATTGTTATTTTGATGACACAATTCCAACCTGCCCTCATTCAATTTATCAAATGATATTAATTAAAATCGTAAAATTACAAAAAGGACTGGATTAAGTTAATATTAGACATTTTTTTGTGAATATATTATTTCTAAATGAGAATTAGACTCTAGTGAGACACAATAATATAAAACTGTGGAAGAATGTTCACAGATCCTGATTTAAACAGTAGAGACGACAGTCCTCATTGAGCCAGTCTCAGGGTCAAGTTGTTTCCTCATTTTCTCCAGTATGTCATACTTCTTGGAGGCTATACTTGACTGATGTTCCAGTGTTCTTTTGTAAAAGACAATAGCAAAGAAACAAATCCCAAAAAGAGTAGGGATCATTATGGCCGTTGCACACCTTCAAAAAATATTGAAAAATAAATAAAATAGGCCACGAACTATTTAAAAGCCAAACAAGGTTAGACGCCGATCAAGTAAAATGATTCACTAATAGGCTCACAAAGATATTGCTGAATTTTAACTCACCATGCTGCAGCATAGGAAAAATGTGGGAATTTAATCCAGGCAAGGACGACGATATCAGTTGTGAATAAAAATATAGAAACAAAATTGGCTAGAATCCATGCTAGGTCAATGTATCCTTCCATTTGGTCATGTGGAGATTCATTTGCATTGGATATGGCGCGTGTTGCCGCTACCACTTCTATCTGCAGCAATTAAATGTTCTCAAGTTTATTCAACGAAGGACTTCATAAAAAATCCACAGGAATTTTGTATTTCCCGAGATAAAATTGACTTACATGAGGAAGGATGCAAGTAGATATCATGATAGACACCATGGTAGTACATACTAGTAAAACTGTGATGGCAGTGAAGGCTGTCAGGAGTACTGGATTCACATCGTCATTAATTTGTAACTCCACTGTGGCCACCTGTCCAACCCAGACCAAATTTCATTTTAGCAAATAAAGCTCGTAAGAAGTTGATCTTTAACTTACCACTGAGAATCCTGCCATGAAGGCAGTAACTATAAAGAATTTACAACACAATGAGTGAAATTAAATTAAACTACTGAGAATTTCAATAAAATAAAATGGGCAACTCACATTCCGTGGTCCCGGAAAGTTTAGCTTTACTCAAGTGAAGTCTTCGCCAATCCAGAAATTCTGGAGTGGTCGCATCTTCAAAATGACTTGCTGACAATTTGAACGTTCCTGCCTCAAGTGTTACAAATATTTCAAAAATTGTGACTAAATTCATCAGATTTTAGATATTTTGAAATTCCTTAATGCTTTTTGAAAGTTTTGTTAAAAACTCCAACCCTTGGAATGGAGAGAATCTCTCCGGGAGATTCAGTCACAGAAGACACGGAGCTAGCTGAAAATTAAATTACGAATACAAAAATATAGAGTTCTTTATCTTTTTATTTTTTTGGCATTTTATTCATTGAAAAAATTTCCAAATGTTTTTTTAACTTGTACTTAAAGTAAAATTTATTTTACCCATTTTCTATTTCACAAGGTTTCAAAATAAAACAAAATTCCTCATCTGTCTAAATCACTTTGAAACCAGTTGAAGTGTTACCTAAGCTGGGTAACTATATTCGTGTCGGGACATTTCGTCTAAAGCTAAGGGACGTTTCGTCTAAGGCCATTTCGTCTAAAGCTAAGGGACGTTTCGTCTAAGGCCATTTCGTCTAAAGCTAAGGGACGTTTACGTCTAAGGCCATTTCGTCTAAAGCGATTTCATCTAAAGATGATTCGCCTAAAATGACAAATCTTGTACTTCTTAGACTAAAAATTTTAAAATGAAAATTTTTTACCTATATATGACATGTGTCGGTCGGAGGATGGGTTGCCCAAATGCTACAACCCATGCCACAAATAGTTTTCAATTAAGCTACACACACACATTCCTGTTTTCTAAAACTAAGATTTTTAAAAACCAATTTAATTATATAAAAATACTGACAACTCGCAATTACTCGTCAAGCCACCATTAGTATGATGAAAAACATCATCATTCTTGATTATTTGTCATATTTGAGACACAAAATGTTAAATGTATTTAATTGGACAACTTTAGAAAACTATTGAAATCCATCGTAAAATTGGAAAGAAGAACTGCTACACACAAAAAATGTCAAATTGTATTTAATAATTAACTTTAGGTGTATGCTGAACTTCCTAAATAATAAAAGTCGTGAAAA
>WJFB01003060.1:0-14976 GCA_009870185.1 Pygmarrhopalites habei
GTTTTATGTCCCTATGGGTCAGCCAACTTGGGAATAACCAACAATTTTGCCCTCCACTTCCAGGTCAAATATCTTTGGTATTTTAGGTCACAGATTAAAATGACTTGGGAATCACAAAACGAACATGCCAATCTACTAATAAATCTAAGTCTTAGGTCACAGGCAACGCAGGGTGGCGTGACATTTGGCATTTTCCAATCGGTAAAATAACTTGCCCGACCCTCTGTACATTGCATGGTTTGGATTTTTTTTCTTTCCTTCTCCTCCTCCCCCTCACATTTATTTATGATTGTATGGGAAAGAAAATACGCACAGAAGTTACCTGTAGTCAAAGTTTTGAAAAAATCATTTCACGCAACCTTCACCTTCCCTCCTCTCCGTCTCTCTCTCTCTCTGTCTGTGTTTTTTTCCTTTGTGCCGTCCCCCCCTGTATTTTCCAAACACACGGATATAAACATAGGCAAAATTTCAGAAGATAAATCTCACGCGATCTATAATAAAATGTATCATATAAACTTTACTCCATGCTAATCAGTCAAGTCAAGTATTTATGCCGGGGCTGCAGTACAGTTCAACTTTTGTACATAATATTGAGAGAGATAGAGACAGAGAGCATTCACATTTTGTTTTTTAACGTTGAGCCCCCCTCCATGTCATGCAATTGGCAGATGGTGAGTCAAACTTGCCTCACCATATGAGCATGAGTTTTTGCAACAAAATGTGAAAACAAGAAAACTAAGACTGGACACGATCTCAGCCTGCCATAACGTTGTTTATGATGAAGAATGTGTGTGTATAGTGTATATAATAATATTTGAGCATTCGTCATTTTTAGCGTGGAGGGGCGTACCTGTACAAAAGTACCTACTCATATAATTAAATTATGACTTGGTACCCACTGTCCGTACTCTCTTGTCCGTGGACTCACGGAAATGTAATTGAGAAGCCTATGAGTGTAAAAATGTATGCACTGATGCCGTCGTAAAATGTCACTACCTAGTTAATTGTATAGACACACACACAGAGAATTGAAATTGTCGCGAAATTAAAAAAAGGTGACTATGTGCATGAAGAGAAAATATAATAATACTGTAGGATGTGGCGTGCTGTGGAATTTGGGAGTCAAAGACACTTTCAATAAATGGTATCATGAACAGGTTGGAATCTCCTGCAAAATCTAGGGGGAGTGAGGAAATATGTTTTAAGGCGTCCGTGTTTCCTCTAACGAGAGAAAGAGAGAGAAAAAGAAATATATGAAGCATGTCAATACGAATGTCTCGTTGTTCATAAAGTTTTAATCTTATCAATCTAAACTAGTCTTGTTGTTGTATTGAGGCCCTTTTCTCTGTCATTTCTGTGGCCTTTGTAAGAGTGGTCAGAGAGAGGTGGTGACCAAGGTACAGGGGTTCTCTCCCATCAATCTTTCCCTTTCTGTGGCCAATTCAATTTGACTTAATTCCATTGCTTTTTCTTCGACCCTCACCAGCATAAGAGACGTACCTACAATTCGTGTGTGTGCAGCATTTATGGGGTGTGTGCAGTGACATTGTATCATTGGATTGGCAGGGAACGTGGAAAAGTCAAGTTGAGTGGATTTGACATGAAATTAATGGAGTTTCCTCACAATTGCTTTTTTGAATAAATAATGAGAGAGACGCGGGCAGATGGAGGAGGAACTTTGACTTTTGTGAGGACTGAGGAGGTAGTAATCAAGCACCGTTTTTTCCTGCACTCCTTCCTTCTTTTTTTCTATCTCCATTTTACAGGGCGAGTGAGTGAGTGAGTGTCTGCGTGGAAGGGGAAAGAAAAAGAAAACAATATATGAATTTTGAGATGCACATTTTTTAATATTTGATTTGATATGATTCCTGAAGGGGAGGAAGGAGAATATCAAGATATGATACTAACTACTTGTCCGTCAAGATTGACAGTTAGGATAATTTGAAGTGGAGGAGACTGCATTTTCTGTGCATAGGATTTTATAATTGGAAATCATAACAATTTCTACAAGTAGAAGTAGGCAAATTGGGATTGTGTATATATCGTAGAAAATCAGTAAGATTTATAGTGGATGACAGTCCAGCAACAACAGGAATGGAATAATGTAAGCCAGTAATTTTTTTAAAAGAATTGTTAGATTTACAAGGAGATGAGATAAGATGAAGCTTCTTGTGGGGCAGTAGAAGTGAATATATAAATATTCGACAGTAATGTACGAATCCATTTTAATTGTAGTCATTGTGAGGAATTTTGTGTGCGTGTGGATTGTAAAATGGACAATTGTGGTGGTGGTGGATTGAGAGGGAGAGGACAAAGAAAGAAGAATTTTCTCACATCCATGCAATTTACCAACTTCTTAATTCTCCACAAACTAGGGAAGAGGAGGAGGAAAAAGAACCAAAATGAGCTTGTAGTCTACATATTGTGCAATAGGGAGGGTGTGGATTGTTGGTCATTTGTAGGAAGTGTGTATGTGTGTGTGGACTTGGAAGAGGATGATTATGATTACATAAAGAATGAGAAAACCCATGGGGATTTTTTTCCAACATGGTATACTCTCTCTCTCTCTCTCAGTGCAGATAAGAGAAGATATAAAAAACACATTGTATACAAATTTGAAGTTGGAGGAGGGAGAGAGGAAATAAAGTCCATATTATTAAGTGGCTTGATGGAGACGAGAGATGTAGTCGTTGAGGATGGATCGGATAAAATGGTTAGGGAGATTGTATGTGTGGCGATTGTTGTTGATAGTAACAATGAGAGAGTTGATGGACGGACTGCATGTAGATTTCCAGATATTGCATGGAGATATGGAGGACCGCGGCTTAGTTTACTTGTGGACGACAGAGAGATGGGATGCCACACCCAATGAAAAATCTCTGTCTACTTACTCTCCATTAGCAAGTATTTAAGTAATTCTTGTGCCTCATGTGTGTGTGTCCACTCCTCTGTTTTGATGCTTGGACGGATATTCGCTACAGACACGGAGACTAGCCAAGTGTGAACTAGGGATTATAGGAAGGATTTAAGTAAGGATGAACAGTAAAAAAATTTTAGATTAGGAAATGGAGAAAATGTTCATTAATATCTTTTGCCACAATTTCAAGTGAAATACAAGACGGGAAGAGAGTAAAAGTGTGTAGATAGATCAGAGGTCAAAAAGAAGAAAGACATGGAGAAGGTTAAATCTATTGTGAATGGGGGATCCCAGTGAGAAATTGAGATGATGCAATATTTTCAAAATGTACATTTAACACACGAATACCCACAGTTGCAGATGTATATGGATGCTTGGGAAAAATGAACAGGGTACAACAATCTTGTATTGTTGTTGCCAGTGTGTACAGTGTAAAGCTGGTTGAAAGATTTTTCTTGTTGTTTTCCTTGGACAGGGATCTAGGAGTATTTTCCTTGCTCCTTCTGCAGCCTTTACCTTTCTTGGGCTATTGTCAAAACTTTTTTTGGCCATATGGCATTACGCAATATTGTGTGTGTGAAGGTGGTAACATTTAACATGAAGATGAAGGAGTTCCTCTGAACATATAGAAATGTCGGTAATTGTAGTGTTTGACTGTTGAGAGTGAGGACTGTAGTTTAACGTCCTACATTCTTGATTCTATGAGCAATTTTACAATGGAGTGGAGCTACATGGGTTTTCCTATTCTTCAACTCTCTCCGCCTTTTCTATACAGTGTATAGATTGTATTGAGGTGGAAAATGGGGAGAGAGAAAAATCCAAGAGCCAAGTTTTTACATGGTTTTTATTCTTTATTCATGCCCCGGTCTCCCTCAGTGAGATTCCCCTATACTCACACTCTCTGACTGTTGTTGCTATTTTATAGAATTGAATTATGGCATTGATGTCCATGGAGCACAGGAGGAGGAAAAAGGTATTGCAATAGGATTATTATTGTGTGTAGATTGATGATCGGTAGTTTCCCTCGTGAACCTTATCATGCGGCTAATCGGGGAATTTCACTATTACACTCTTCTCTCTTCTACGATGTCCTACTACATGCTACCATATTATTAAGGTTAAAGGTAAAGTTGATATCTTTCCAGGTTGGGATGACTAATATTTTGAGCATGATTTTGAGATGGGGGGGGGGGGGGGTGTAACTTAGTGAATTAAAATTCCTTTATTCTAATTAGCAGGATGGAAGGATGTAGTATAGGGACCAGTGTGAGTGTGTAAGTGTAGGATGTAGGATGATGGCGGCTAGTATTAAAGGGTGTCAGTTGAAAGCGATGTTCTTGGCTAAGTAAGCCTGTAAAGCAGGGAGAGAGACAGAGAGAAGCAATGGGTTCTGTGTTATTATCAATCATGTAAATCTTGGAGAGGGAGAGAGACTGAAAAACAGTTGACTTTTCACGAGTGGACTAAAGTGGAGGGAGAGAGGAGGGTCATGTGTTTACTAGATTTTTGCATGAGTTCCTTTCGGAGATTCACTATTTGTATTCGACAGGATATGATGCGTGAAGACGGCAACAACACAAACACTTAGATATGGAAGAAAAGAAGACAAAAGCGGGTGGATGTTAAAGGAAGAGTGAGAGGATATTAGCTTGAGTTTTCTTGTCGACTGACTGACGATTAGCTTCGAGTTTCATGATTTACTGGCAGCATATTGTTTTTGTTGTTGTTTCCTCATCTACCCTTTAGTTGGTTGGCAGGTTGTGCGTACCGCTAAAGAGCCAATTTAAATGAAATTTTATTAGACAGACACATACAACTAATTGTGTACGATCGCTATGTGTGGAGATGAACTTGAGACGGAAGGAAGGAGAGGAGGAAATTACGTAGCTAAAGACAGAGACGACTACTAAAGTCTTTTAAATTAGCATTTGCAAAGACTGTGGAAAAAATTTCTTATTGGCAAGAGGCTTTTTTTCGTCTCCTGGCTATTCAAAATGTGTGTGTGAAAAATGTTTTTTGTGTAGGTTTCCAATTCTTTAAATTTGAGTGCGTTCCCCTCAGATTTTGTGTTTCTTGCAAAGACTGATTCCGGAATGGCTTGGCAGCTGCTTGTACATAATGTGTAAAACTTTGTATTGTACATCCAATTTTTTGGATGTGAATTCTGTACAGACTATTTACTTGAGCAATTAATTTTTCAACACAATTTGAATTAGGCAGTACAGTGTGAAGGGAGGGGGTTTGCACAAGTGCTGTCATGTTTTTTCGATAATTATCGTAAATCGTTTGTTAATCTGAGCGAGGGAGGATGATGGGATTTTGATGATGATGACCCCGAAATGTATGTTTAAGATACTGTTGTGTGTGTGACCACCGGTAAGTACTGTAGAAGCCATGACATGACTCTTGTACACAATTAATTTTTGCAAAGTTGGTAGTACTAGTGGAGTGTTGGGGATGATGACAAGGGAAATAATACAGGGAGGGGAAAAATGTATTTTGGAAAGGTTTTACTCATGTTTACCAGTGCATCCTGTATACATGTGAGAGAGTTCGTGTGTGTGTTTGTGTAGACATATAGGAAGATTGTAAATTAGAAAATGTTATCTATCGGTGCAGAAAAAAGAGTTTACAAATTAGTGAGCACACATACAGTCAGAGAGAGAGAGTAGTTAGCCGTGGGCTGTGGATTCAAAGAATGTACCCATCTAAAACCTATGGGGTGATTCAACTTATTCCATTGATGTAAGCACCTGGTTTAATGACTATAAGGGTTGATTTGACGATAAATTGCATTAAGGATTTGATGCACTATGGTGTGATTGGCTTTGCTAATATATCTATTATGTATACGTACATGCAGAAATAGGAAGGAAGGAATGTTGAGATATGATTAAGACATGCAGGTATCAATCTACCTACACACAAAAGAAAATACAATACACCTGCAAAATTCAGATGCTATCTCTCCCTTTGTGTGTGTTTGACTGAGGATGAGTTGTTGTTAGTGATGAGGTGGTGAGTAATCGTCATGTCTCTTTCCCTCTCTTGTAATTATGCATCAAATGATTGTGTAAAAGAAGAGCAAACTCATTGTATACTCACTCAGAGACTCTCTTTTGACGATTCCTCACCATCAAATGAAATAAAGAAGATTTGGTTTTTGAGGAAATAATTTTGATTTCATTCAATACTCTGTTTTTGATGGAGTATGACTGAGTAATGGTAACATGCACCCCTCACACACACATACAGAGCAAGGGAGGGAGTCTGGGAACGATTGTAGTAAAGGGAAGGATTGGAAGAAGGCATTAGCAGATTCATAAAGGTAAAGTATAAAAGAAAGTCAGGTATTTAACGGTGAATAGTTTTCACAATGCAATGTTTTTGAAAGGAGGAAGATATTTTCTCTATTTATTTGTACTATATTGTATCATGGACGAGGCAATTACAAAGTTATACACTTTGTCGTTACTATAGTTAGAGAGAATTATGCTTCGAGAATTTTGCTGACAGTACGACACAACTCTATAACACTTTGTTCCTCTTCTTAGGATGATGATGCATGTGTGTGCGTGTTGGATCCTCTACTTGTCTCTTCAATCAAAATCAAAGAAAAAACGTTTTTAAAAAGTGTGAGCATACTGTGTGTGTTGGGGGATTTGAGGAAAGAGTCACGATGACTGTCAAAGTATTTTTCAAAAAGTACCTCGCATCACTGTTCAATATCTCTGACTGTGGCTTCAGCGAAATTCTTGAGAAGAAGGATAAAGGAGATGACAAGTAATATCTTTTTTTTGGTCTTGTTCATTTTCTACTACCAACCTCCCCATCTTTTCTTGTTGTTGTTCAAATTCAGAGTTCGAAAGGAAATCTCACGTTAACGATCTTCCCTTGGTTGGATTCTCTTCACTTGATTACTCTTGAAACTTTAAAATTAATTGCTCTCTTTAACAGAGATGGGAATTATCAACAAGTTTATTTTGGGAGAGAGCAAAATGAATCCTATCTTTAAGTAGGATAATGGGGGACAAGTCTTATCTTTTATGGAAGGAAGTGACAACATGGATATAAATAAAACATGTACAAAATAACATTAACAGTTTACATTAATACTAATTATAATAATACTAAGACAAGGTAGAGCACTATTGATGATTCATCCTCATCATGTAATGTGTAATCAGTGTTGGCCTGGGGAATGAATAAGGTGTGGGATTATTGTATGTTCAAGTTTTGAAAACTTGTTAGTCAAAGATTAAGTTTTTGACTGTAATATGAGGATGATCATTCATAATTGATGAAAATGTGCAAAGTCCAGCTACATAGATATGTGTACTTAATGTAGTTACCTCATGTTTTTGGACATTGTGTAATATTATGATGGAAAGATATCATAATTTCAGAAGACGAAAATGAATACGTATGAATGGACTTTTTGATACAGATGAACGAGATTTTGAAAATACTCAATGGAATGATGCAGAGATTATTTGTTAAAGGAATTGAAGAGGAGACAACAAGAATCCTCCTCCCTCCTGTCTGCCTGTGTACTACGATCAATGAGGAGAGAAATTAGAGTCTTTGTTGTGGCATGTATATCATTTTTTGGATGGATTGTACTACAATCATTGTAGTATGTATTTAAACTGGTTCTCCGTGTTGCTATTGTTATTCTGACTCATCTAATTTTGTAGAGGTAGTTAATCAAAGTATCACGCCTTCCACAACATGCCCTGTTGTTGTGATGTTTCTTCTTTTATTTTTCATGAAGGTTTAGCGAGTAAATTTAGATTTGAAGCACGCTTCAACCATGCTTTCGTGTGTATATGTACACTATCAAATTCTATTATGATAATACACAAAATGTAATGAGGAACAGGATGGACAGGAGGGGAAAATCGTGCAAAAAACCCAGAGAATAATCACAGCTGTTTTTATCCTCAATATTGTACATAAAATCATGATTAAGTTAATGCTCAGAGATGAAATACAGTGTGTGTGTGTGTGTACATTTTGTGTGGAAGACAGGAAAGAGCATGATCAACTTGTACATTTTTCTGGGGGTGGACAGGGCCGAATTTCGTAATTTTGTGTGTGTGAAATTAACAGGGTTTCTTTTTGCATTCATTGGTGTCTGTGAAGGTTTGACTTTTAGTGTGTCCCATCTCTCTCTGTTAATTTGTTTCAACAGTTTGAGATTGTCTAGTGGTCCCTTTACTTATATCGCACGGATTTAAGTTGACCGATTATTCACGATTTAATCAGTTGTACATGGTGGAGGCCAGGGGACCTTGCTCCTACTCCCATATTTTTATGAAATTATGAGGATTATTATTGTTGTTGTTGTTTTGTGGTACAGAATGGTTACCCACATTTGATTCCATGTCTATGTACGTGTCAGACTGACACTGTCAGTACATGACGTTAGCAAAAGTGGGGGCGGGCAACTGTGAAAATTGGTGAAACCAAGACGAATTGATTATTCTCAAATCAAAGTGTGGATGATCCTTTTGAATTTTTCTTCTTGTCCACTGAAAATGATTCATCATTCGAGAGAGCAAGAATTAGAGTCTTGTGAGAATTGTTGTTGTCTGGTCGGTGTCTTTTATACTTTTTTCTCAACATCATTCTTTTGTACGGACACGAGAACATGTGAATTATGCAAGGTGAAGAATAATTTTGGTCAATATTGCGAGTGCGTCAAAAAGATGGGGTTCGAGCCGTGTGAAATGTAGCGGAATAATAATTGAGTGAGAAACTAGGGATTGAGACTTGGTTGCATTGCATGAATGTCAGGGATGATGATGATTATGTGGGTGATCCAGTGGTCCATTGACATGTGTAGAATAACAAAATTTGTTGTTTTTTTTATTTTATAGGTATGCCCGGTCCTTCCTACAGGTACGAAGCTAACACACATTTTAAATTACTCAAAGATATACCTAGATTTACTTTGATATTTTAAAAATGGGTAATGTTTCTGTAATTTAGGTGGCTCAAGGATGGACAACCTCTTGGAGATTTTACGGCTGATCACTTTTATAAAATTTTATCATCAACCCGAAACGATGGGGGTGACTATCAGTGTGTGGCAAAAAATGATGCTGGAGCTATTTACTCGGATAAGATCAAAGTTAATGTAGCATGTACGATTATAGAAAAAATTTTATTTTATTGTTGATAAAAATAATTTTGTGGCATTCTAATTCTCATGTTGGAATTTTTGTTGTTTTGTTTTGTATAGACATGAATCCATTTGCCATACAAGAAAACACTACAGTTTTAGTCAGGATGGGTGAAGCGGCATTACTGCATCTCCCACCGATCAACAGTAATCCACCACCATCGGTATGTACTTGTATATTTTGATGATGAATAGTTGTTGTTGTGCAAAACTAAGGAGTTTACTATGTGGTTATATTAATTGACGCAAAGTTTATTGCTCATTGTGGACAGGTATTGTTAATATTCATTCTCATGTAATTCTCCTCCCGTTTAGGTTCAGTGGCAGACGAGAGATAACAGCCTTTTGTATGGGAGTAAATTTGCGACGACATTGGATCACAAGCAAGTTATTCTTGACATTAAAGGGACTGACCAGAAGGACTACCGTGCTCGAGTCACTAACACACATTTGGGACAAGAGGAAGTGTCAGGTTATATCCATATCATGGTGGCCAATCCAACGGATCAAATCCCTGAACAAATTGCTCCTTCCATCATTGTACCCCCAACAGACACCCAAGCAGTCAAGGGTAAATCATTGGTTTTGAGTGAATTCAATCGTATCAGATTCGTTCGGGAAAATGGAATGAAATGATGTGTAAAAGTATTTTTATATATTTTGTTCCGAGCGAGGACTTTTTTTCTTTAATAGTCAATCTTGTAAATGTCAAGTAGACGTTACGAGTTTTGTAAGAAATCAATGGTGGACATGAGGGATTAAATGTCTAAAAATTCCTTCTTTATTTTTCATGAATTATGATATACGACTAATGTGGATTTTTTCTTTCGCTTTTTCCATGTGACTTTTACAGGTCAAGGTGGGTTGTGTTATTTGAACATTTTGTATCTTTTTTATTTTGTAAAATTACATTACTATATATTCTTTTTGCGTTTGCACTTGCAGAGGAATGTTTACTCCAGTGTATTGCAAATGCGAGGCCTCTGCATGAGCTTGAAATAAATTGGTTGAAAGAAGGTGTACCTATTGAGGCAGCCG
Source organism: Pygmarrhopalites habei (assembly GCA_009870185.1). Lineage (NCBI taxonomy): Eukaryota > Metazoa > Arthropoda > Collembola > Symphypleona > Arrhopalitidae > Pygmarrhopalites > Pygmarrhopalites habei. The sequence continues at coordinate 10,143 of WJFB01003060.1, forward strand.
GGATCCCGACTGCCTTTAATGATTTATGGAATCGAACTTTGACCCTTTTGAGGATTGATTCATCCCATGCCGGAGAATATACATGCCAAGCAAGACTGAGAAATTCCTTGGTGAGTTGGTTGGTTAATTAGACAAAATTGAATGTTACAGTCTACAATTTGTAGACTAATTCTATATCTATCTTGACTAATTATTATGGGTTGTATTTGCAGTTCCCTGTACAATCGGCTAGTGCTAGAGTAAGAGAGAGAAAATATTTGTCTCCTTTATATTTTTGTATTTGTAACATACAAGACTTACGAGTGAACTTGGCTCAAGAAAGGGTATTTTTGTGATATTTCAGGTTTCAGTTTTAGAAAAACCTCATTTCATCACCACACTCCCGACAGAGACTTTTGGAGAATTTGGAAAAGAAATAACTTTGCACTGTCCTGTTGGAGGGATACCAAAGCCTAATATGTAAATATTTTCTTTAAAATGATAATACATATGATGGAATGAGGGGTGTAGACAAATAATGTAAAAATTGTTTAACACAGAACATGGTACAAGGACACTGCCAATGTTTTTGGGATGCCTGGATATGCTATGGACTCCGAGACTGGCAGTTTGACACTCTACTACTTGAGAGCTCAGGATGGAGGGATGTATCAATGTTGGACACAAAATTCTGTAGGAGAAGCAAATGGCTACACTTGGCTCCGTGTGAAAAGTGAGTTGTCCCAAATTTTTTTACACTTCAACACAAAAATTTTTCATCTGTATTTACCCAAGTACATTTAGACATTTAACAATTTGTGCGTGTGTGTTGTAAATATTTCGTCAATTCAGCAACGAGTAGAGTAGTAATAGAGAATAATTTTTGTCATATTTTACTGTCTCGTCATAATAATAATAATGACACAACATTTCAAATTAGAGAGTAAATACATAAAATACACTAAATAGCATATACAGATAGTCAAGTTATGATGGTAGAAAAGTGACTGCTGTAGTGTCAAGAGGAGAGTACAAAGAGGAAAAGTTGAGCGAAAAAAGTAATGTGATGGTAAATTAGGTACTTATATGGTATTGGTGTGTAAGATAGGTATATAATGTATTTTAAATGTACTTACTGTAAGTAACTTACATATATGTTGTATGTATAATATTGAGTTTGTGTTTAGAGGAGTACAAAGTAGATAAATTGTAAAATTAAGGATTAAAACTCATATTGGGAGTTGATTTGCAAATATTTATTTAATTTCCACAAAAAGGAACACGACACGTTAGTCAGCTTCATCGGAATTTTTATGACTGTGTGCTTGTCAAACCCAAAAACCATTGCCATGTACATGTATGCAATACATACTATGCATATATATATATATATTACACCCATGAGGGATCGTTCACAAATTACGTCACCTGAGGAAGGGAGGGTATTTGATCGGCCTTATAATTTTCGTCATCCTATGGATGATTTACATAAGGGAAGGGTGGTAGGGTCAAAAAAGTACCACGTGACAAGGTGACGTAATTTGTGAATGATCCCTAGTACTCTGCCAAAGATTTTGTGTGTGTGTGTGTGTGTCAGTGTTTGAGAACGGGAGTGTCTTTGAGCCTGTGGGTGAATGAAATGAAGGCAAATTTTGAGTTAAGGATTAGAGATGAGGATGATGATAACTCGTAGGAGGAGGAGAAAGGCGATTGTTGTTATTGCTGTATTGTTCTTGTGTTATTAATACTATAACAGCCTTACACACTTACACAGAACACCAAATTGATGTATAGTTGAATTTAATTATTATTATCTTGGAGGAAGGGAGAAGTAAGGAAAGGAATTGAAGTGATGAGATATGAATGTCTACATTAAGCCTATATGGAAAGGATCCGTGTCTCTGTGTGAGAGATGGAATATATTGGAAGGTGTTTAAATAAATTATGTATGTAAACTGACCACGACGTGCTGTGTATGATCTAAACTTTTACAGATAATTCCCGCCTGTCAAAGTCAAAGAGGAATACGAAGGTTGTCAAAATAACTATAAATGACCTTCAATTGACCAGGGCAGTCAATGGTAACAAAAAAAATCATAAATAATTTGAGTTGACAAGTTTTTTTTGCTCATAACTTGATTGTGCAGTGCTAGCAAAAAAGAGTGGAGGCTTTCTATTTATTTATTTCAAAAAATATTTGGTCTTTGTTCTTCTTCTTGGTTTTATTTCTTCCTCGTGATTTTTTTCAGTAATTGTTTTTCAATTTCATTTGCTGAAACTGACAATTTAGATTTAGTAGCCTTTTTTTCAAATGCACTTTAGAGTTTGTACGACAGGCGTCAATGACGTCGATGTAAGTACTTAATATATATTTTTTATGAAAAAGTTTTTTTACTAAAAATTTTTTTAGACTAGTGAATTTAGTGATGCCAAAAGCTGTTTACATAGTTCGATTATCAACTGGAATAATGATTTATTATAATTATTTATTGGTATCGGTCATTTAAAAAAACACTTAGTTTATTGGATGTGAATGATCAACAGAGTTGAATGGATTATGTGTTGAGGTTTGATGCATTCCTATACTATACTAGTATGTAAGTTGTCGATTGTATTTTTGTGCCCCATAATTTCACCAGGGGTCAGAGCGAGCCAGAGGTTGTTTTTTGACATAATATGTCAACTTTACAAAATATTATTTTGTAAAGTTGTGTAAAATAAATGTGCACAGCAACTGCATTTTTTTCCTAACTAATAATTTTGTGAAAGAAAGGAAGGTATATAATTTTGTTTATGGATTTTTCCACTTCACACACATGACTCGTTTTTTTAAAAAAAAAAATCCATTGGTAGTTACACAAGCATGGTCTGTCTTCACTGTGCACATTTATTTACTGCACCACACACGTACTAAAGTCTGCTGCCATGTCACATGCATTTGTGCCCAAATGCACTATTATACCCTAGAAAAAAAAGTTTTTTATATATGTAATAAATTGTAGTCACTCACGCATTCATAGTTCTTGTAACAAGTGAACTTATAATATACTTTTGTTTGATTTTGATCTAATATGACATGCAAGTAATTTTTTAAATTCTCTCCATAGTGGAAAATGATTCAGCATGATTCGTATCTCGAATTTGTTTACATGGAAAATCTTAATGGAAATTTTTTTGTCATTTCAGCATCTCAACCCGTCTTCACAAAAGGACCCGAGAGCAAGAATGTGCTGGAAGGAAATGACGTGACTCTATTTTGTGAAGTTGAAGGATCTCCACTTCCGAATGTCACTTGGATTTTGAATAGTAAGGAAGGAAAATATTATACTATACACACAAGGAAGAAAATTATGCCATTTCAGGTTATCTACTAATGAGTTATTTGCCTATGATTTGTAGACACTGAAGAGATAGTTTCTCAGGGACGATTTCAAATTTTGGAGACTGGCAGTCTCCTCATCGCTGCAGTTCGATCAAGAGATGCAGGATACTTTACCTGTATGCGAGAGAATGTGGCTGGGAAAGTGATCAAATCAGCAGATGTGACTGTTTTAGGTAACATACGAATTTAACTTTTATCTTTTCTTCGAAATTACTAAATTCAACTTCATCATGATATATTATTTTTTGCAGTGCGAACTCAAATTATTCAACCACCAGCTGATACTCAGGTCATTCTTGGCCATGTGGCAACTCTCCAGTGCAAGGTAAAAGAGAGGAAGAGAAATTGTAATAAGAGGTTTGATTTTTTTTTCAAAACTGGACATTTATTGATTGACTGTATTTTAGGTGTCCAGCGACCCTGCCCTTCCATATGACATTGATTGGGAGCACGATGACGAGTAAGAAGTTTTCAATATTCAATGAATGTGAATAACTTGATCCCATCTATGTTATACATGAGTGTGTAATTTTTTTTATTTAATTACAGGCCGATTATCCCCGGGGTTTCCAACCGAATTGTTATTCAGTTTGATGGGACACTGGAGATTCGGGAAGTGCGTGCAAGTGATGTAGGAGCCTACAAATGTATTGTTCGATCTCAAGGGGGTCACGACGAAAGAGCTGCTCGCTTGAAAATCATTGAACTGCCTTATCCACCAACAAATATCCTGGCTGATAAGCTCCCCACCTTGGCCCCTGTACGTAGCTCTAAATAACTTAATAAATTTTGTTGAATCTTTTACAAAGTTATAAATATAGATTCTTTTTGGTTCTTAGGGCGCTAATGCTAAAGCTGTCAATATCAGTTGGACAAGTGGATTTGATGGGAATAGTCCTATAATAAAATATATTATTCAGAAGAGGACTGTGAATCCAGACTCGAATCTACCAGTTGATCTCGTCACGGCGGGCTGGGAAACTTTGCTGTCAAATGTGTCTTCTGACACTCGGATGACAATCATTGAACATTTGAAACCGGCTGCTTCGTACCAATTTCGTGTGTCTGCGTGAGTCAACTTGCTTTTCTGTTCAGTGCTTTTGTTTTACTTTCAAAGATCGTGAAAAATAATATGAAATAAATTTGTCATTGCAGGGTGAACGCTGTAGGCGAAGGTGAACAAAGTTTGTAGTTTGTTTCCAGAACATGGTTCATGACTTTATTACAACATTAATTATTTCGTGTTTAAAAATAATAATAATTTGACAATCAAAACAACAGGAAAGTACATATGAAGGAATAAAAGAGTAAATAATAATTCGTGTATGCAAAATCTTACGCATTTGACCATGGAGAATGGAATCAGGAAATTAAATTAGGGATCAGGATCAGGGATAAATTAATCCGTGATTAATATTTAATTACTGATCATTTTAAACCTCAAAACAATATTTAAAATTGATTTGGAGTGGA
>WJFB01003061.1:0-14971 GCA_009870185.1 Pygmarrhopalites habei
GGGGGGGGGGGGGTAGAGAAAAAACTGTAGTTAATTTCAGGGAAAAGTTTCAAATCATTAAGCAATTTCTTGTTGTTGTTGTACAGCTAGTAGTATTACACACACAATAACTCTCAAGTCATTAATTAATACACGGAAGAAATTACTAATTTATATTATCCCTCTTATTATATTTTCCTCAACCTCACAATAAATATAACAATAACAATAAATATGTTTTATCTGTGTACATACATGTATAAAGCCGTAATTATTATAGCGCGACTGCGGCTAACAAGGGAACATGGGTATAAGTATTGTAAGAATCAAGGTCTCAAACTCTTGTTCTTTTGAATACAACTTTTTTCCCTAGTTTAATTTTTTCTACAGTAAAAAATAAATATAATTACAAGCGACAAGTCTGTCAGTTGCTGTTATTGATGATCCAATGGTGTGTGTGTGTGTGTGTGGTGGTCATTACCAATGGAAAGTTAAAACTTTTGTTTTTTAAAATTTAAACTGAGGGTGTAAATAATTATTATGATAAAGTGTAATTGCATTAAATCAATGAATTAAAACAGTTCACAGGGCCCCCCTCCAAAATGACCACACAACACGAAGGAATTGAATTACGAGAGACACACACACACGCACACACACCAGACTGTGTGACATGGAGAAAGAAATGTGAGAGAGAAATTGAGACAGACATTTGATTGTAGTAAATCTGTAAAATGTGAAAAATGACACATGTACTACACAATGGGGCATAATTAGTTTTAATTACATGCCTCATGTAAACTTTGACTGTTGGTGTGTATTAGCGCAATCACTTGGGACGTTCACAAAGTGTAAGTGTCCGTCCGTGATTTGTTGTCTTGTCTCTGTCTCTATATATATAATATTGGACTCTCGCCCTTCCGCACTTCCTATTCTTCTCCATATAAATATAAATATCCTCTCCTCTTCTCTACTCTTTTCCTTTCACTCCTCTCCCCCTCTATTGTATCATCTGAAATGACATATCACATATATTTTATTGCTTGTTGAGCAAAACATTTTCACACTCAAGACAAATACACAGAGAGGAGGAGGGGGGAGGGAGAGAGACAGAAATCCAGATAACAATGACCATTTTCATCATAATAAAATATTACATTACACTTTACACCCACACACTCCTCATTTCTTTAGTCTGTCAGAGTCAGAGTGAGATTGACTGACTGACTGACTGTGAAGGAGGTGATGAGAAGGAGGAGGAGGTGGAATTCTTTTACAGGAAGTACAATGTTCTTGTTCCTTACTTGAAGAGCCTCAAATGGTAAACTTCTCTCTCTCTCTCTCTTGTGAAAATGAGAAGCTTCTCAAAAAATGAAACTCTGTCTAATTGTAGTTAATCCAACAACAACAAGGGAGTATTGTGTATCTGTTGTACAATAACATGTAACACCACAATTCAATTAGTGTCGAAGAAAACACCTTCACCTCTCTCTTTTATATAAGAAGAGTTCTAATAGAAAAGAGGAGCTGATGATGGCATCACAAAAAATTGAAGATGGGACGAGGGAAAAAAACAGAACAATCACAAAAATGAATTTTTGAGACTGAGCAAATTTTTTTCAAACTCAATTTTCGACTTTTTCATTTTCTGTCTACAAGGTTATCAGCAATATTTACACAAAGAAGTGTCCAAAGATGAAAATTCCAAGAATAATTCATTTGTACATTGTCACACATTCTCATAAGATTCAGAGGAATGAAAAAAGAGGAGAAGGAGGAGTGTAGGTAATATTAAGTGTCAATACATGAAGTCATTATGACGCAAAAAAACAGTTGAATGGGTCCTCTCAAAGAGAAGGTAATAAAAGTGAGAGTGTCAGGTAGTAGTAGTCAAGATTGTTAAGTTTTTTTTATCCAAATTGTGTCTCCACAGTCGAAGAAGGAGACACACACGTCACAACCCACAGACACAGATGCTATGACTGAAGACTATTATAACTGGCTCCCCTCTCTCTCTCTTTCTGAGTCTGTCCCCTCCAAACATGAAAAAACACTAAAAAAGTTGTCTAATCATACAATTTCCATTGGACTCAAAGCGAGACAGGGGGAAAAGGATTGTTGTAAAATAAAAATCCAATTTACAAATAACAAAGTACACAATACATAGACTGCAGAGACTTTTTGGAAACTTTACAATTGATCATATAACACAAACACACAGACAGTAGACACATTAGGAAAACTTCTTCTTTATTCCTCTTTTCAGAATTTATATACTGTGAACTAGACAGATGCATGGCCATACAGTTTCGCTTTTTTTCTTCATAACGTAGTCATCGATGATGAGCAAGAGGAGGATGAAAGATTCAATGAGAGTAAAATAATTTTTTCCTCTCTCTCGCTCTTCTCTCGGTCTGTGTTTAAAAAAATTGCTAACAGGATATCTGAGCAGAAACAGACAGAAGCCACCAAAAAAGCCAAGTCAACAATCAAGAGAAGAGATGAAGGGCCTCCAACATGTGAATTTAACATGAGAGAGGATCAGATAAGGAGAGTAACAAGACCGTAGCCCAGAAATACATATACTATAAGAAGTATGTACAGAAATATAGAAAGATGAATATTAAAAGTTGTCTTGTAGATAGAACATAGAATTATAGTAAAGGCAAATCCTCTAGTTCTTATATATGGTAATCCACTGTCAATGTTCACACACAGAGAGATAGAAAAAATCTCCCAAGTTTTGCCGTCTAGAAAGAGAAACTGAGAAGAAGGTTAAGGATAGCTAGGAATAATAATATATAAAATTGTACAGTATTTTAGTTTATATATCAACTCACCCCCTCCGCCTGTCTATACTGTGTAACAATATAATAGATCGTATTGTAGATTTCCCAGTTTCCTTACATTACACACACACTCTCGCACACACGATTTAAAAGGGAGAGAGAAAAACTCAGCGTATTTTACCTTCGTTTTTTGACTTCTGAGTTTTTGAGCAAAACAAAGTAAAATACTTGTGAAGAAAACACACACACCAAGGAAGGCTTGGTGTGTGTGTTTTAACAGACTTTTGTTGTATTATCATAACTACTGTGTGTGTGGATATGGATGAAACCATTCAAAATATGAAGAGAACATAAGAGAGGAGGGACATCATCTCTACTTCATACAACACACACATTGCACTGGGCTGCAGTCTCAAGTTAGAATCATCAAGGAATTACTGGTTGGCTGACAATGACTATACAGATACAGAAAAGAGAGAGATACAGAGCAGGTAATCTTATAACTCCAAGTGCAGAGAATATAAGAATGGAAAATTGCAAACTACACACACCACCATAACACACTAGGTAGTGCTACACAGTACAGTACAAGTACAGTAGTACACAGTAATTGTTGAATGTGTATGTATGTACGGAGTGTGCAAATATATTGCAATAAAATGAAAGATCACATGCGAGTGTGTGTGGCTGTCTATGTTTGTACGAGTACAGAGTACAGACAGAGAGAGAAAGCCCCCCTCGTCACGATTTCAATTAGGGCCGACCGACATGATACTGTCATTAACGCTCCGCTAAACCCGCCTTAATTACTCGACTCGACTTACCTCAGACCCATTGTATACCTACACACTACACACTCTATACTGAAAGCTACTCTCTGATTCTCTCTCTCTTGGATCTCAAGTGCTCTCTGTATATACAAGTATGTGTGCCTCATAGGACAGACTTAGCCCTACACTCTACACAATGAAAGAAAACCATGTGCGTTTTCTTCCAACGGACTACTCTAATACACCCTTTAATTTTATAAATGTGCAATAATCAGTAATGGTAGTAAGTCGAGCAATAAAAATATTTTATTTTCTTACAAGATCCTTCACACATACACACACATATATCTCTCTAATGGTAGATAGCAGAACTGTATCTCCTCTTTGTTGTGTGTACGTCTGTGTGGGTTATTTTTTCAGAAAATAATTTTCTACTTGAACCCATGTACAATACTGTGTATATGTGTTTGTTGGTGGGATACACTTAGTTTACGAGTTAAATCGTATTTTATATTATTACAAATAATAATATCCTTTTTGTTACTACCACATAAGAGAAAGAGAGAGAGAGGGGGGGGGGGGGGGAGGGGGAGACAAAGAGGGGGGGGGGGGGAGAGGGAGACAAAGAATTGCGTTTGTTATGATGAATGGTTTTTTGGCACCTCTAATCTACTATTGACGCCCAACACACTATGACTTTATGTATCCCATCCCTTTTCAATCTCTCTCTTCAATATTTTAAACAACATTAATTCGACATTAAATAAATATTATTATTTTAATATTTTCTTCTTTCATACAATATAGTGTAGTGTAGCCCTGTATCTCATATTTTCCTCCTCACCTATTAGCCTATTATTGAATCCAATCAAAGTACCTAGTGCAGATCTTGGTACTTGGCAACAGTAAGATAATTTTAATTTATTTCATCCTTATCCTCCAACATAATTTTTTTAATGTGGATGTCTTCTTGAAAAAATCCAATACCTTTTTGTTCACTACATAGAATCTATACAGATTCTTCACGTACATTACATATTAAAGTAGGAAAGGAATGAGCCGAATTGTACACATTTTGAATAAAGAAGAAAGCCAATACAATGGACGCTCACACGATGTGTCTGTGTGTCTTTTGTATTTCTCTAATAATAATAAAAGATTGAGTAAAAAAATACGAGTCAGTTTATGCGTAACTTGTACACACACACACACTCACACACACATTGTACACACACATCCCCCTCCTGTCTATCCTCACATCATGCAATTGAGAATGGGACAAAATGCAACAAAATTTAAAGTTCATTGCCTGTCTATAAAATCCTTCTTCTCTTCATTTCTCGCTCAACAAACAAGCAAAAAGCAAAAGGAGATTTTACTGCCCATGTCAAATGACTCCCTTTTACACACACACACACAATGTATACGTGTGTCCACGACGACACAATGTTGGATTACTAATTGGGAAATCTGTGTGTGTAGTTGGGAGTGTGAATAACTCACAGTGGGTTATATTGACATGCCTCATTTTCCCAGAGAGTACATTATCAGTTCATAAATTCCCTTGTAGAATTAAATGAGTTTTTGAAATAAATATACAGTAGTATAAAAAGCTGGGGAAATCAAGATCTATTTTTAAAAAAATTTTTGGAAAAAAGATTGCTTACCTCATGCTGTTCCAAAATCCAAAAGATAAATTTTTTTCACGCACTCCTCCACTTAAGAAAAATCCATATAAGTGTGTAATGTGTATTTGTGCAAAATCCTTGTTGTTGTGCTGGTGTTGTGTGTAAATTTAAATTTTGATCCCGACGATTTTTTTCGGTGGTGATCTGATGGAAGCCGACAAACTGTTCTCTTCTTTTTTTGTTTAAAAAAAAATTCTTGGATTTCACTTACTGCAACAACTTGGGTAAATAAATACGAGAGATGGATGAGGGACAAACAAAAGAGAAAAGAAGAGAGAGAGAATAGACGAGGGATAGAAAGATAGAGAGAGAATTCGAAAAATTCGAAAATATTTTGATGATAGAATTAAAAACTTGTGTTCCGTCGTCGAACGATCCAATCATCCCCACAAATATTTCCAAATATGAGAAAGATGGACACTCTCAATAAAAATTTTAACTGCAAATTTTATAAATCCTTCCTTGTTCTTTCTTCTCAACTAAAAAAACGACACACACAGGACGCTTCGTAGAAAACGTTTCCTTTTTTTAAAAAATTATTTTATCACCAACGACCAGCACAGATTCTTTCGTTCTTAGCTTTGTATTATTCTTGATCAACAAAAATCATCCAACCGGCACTTGAACAAGATGAAGAAAATACTGTTGTATTATTTTTAAGTAGAAAATCACAAAAATCAACTTGGAGTCCGTCGCTTATCTGAAACACACAATTTTAAATTAGGATATAAAATAACTTTTTGAAGTGTCTGGACAAAAAGAAAATGGGAAAATTTGGTTAAAAGGAGGAGTACAGTAAAGCAAAGTGGGGAAATTGAGAGAGATTTTTTAATAGAAGAAAACTTAATACAAAATCATTCTTGAAAAATCCACTGTCGAAATTCCGCAAATTTCTAAAAGAAAAAACTTGAATTTTCAAAAAAAAACTCCAAACAGAAAATTAGATATGAAATTTCAAACACACACTCTCAAAAATTTGCGAGAGAGAAACTTTTGCTGACCGACGACTTGGATTCCAAGAAGAAGAGAACATTGACGTCGAAAAAATAATGGTACTGAAAAATCACACTGAAAAATATACAGATTCTGATGAAAAACTTTAGGAAAAAGCTCTCAAAAAATTGGGGAAAAAGAATCGAAAGTTGAGGAGAACAATTTAAGAGAAGGATGGAAGGTTTGTTTCGTTAAATTGTAGTGGTAGTAACCTGAATCCATATTGTGAGTGGAGGAGCCACGATGCAGAGTGATTCACGGAGGGAGAAATTTTGTGCGACTGAAGTTGAAACTGAAGGTGCGAGTCTGTTTGCATGTGTTCAGTGAAGGAAGCTGAAGGAAGTATCTCTCTCTTTCTCTCTTACACTCTAACACAGAGAAGTGTGGGGCAGGTGGACACACACAACACAACACACACACACAGGGGTTATTCCATTTGATGAGTAAAGTTTCTTTCTGACTTTTAACTCACACAGTACACACACAAGCCTTCAACATTGAGCAACATGCAAAAACTTGCACATTACTCCCAATCCTGTCTATTACTATGTATTGTAGAGAGAGAGAGAGGGAGGGAGGGAGAGACTACAATAAGTTCCTCTTTAAAACTACCCATTCATTGTGTATGTGTGTGGATGTAATGTTTCAACTACTAACTATTCTTATTTACTCTGGGCCTTCTCCACTATAAGTCTTATATGTGCTAAATCCCCCTTTGTGTGTGTGTGTGGAAGGCAAAAGCCACAGGTAAAGTAAGACTGTGAGATGTTATGTTATCCCATACAGCATGAAGGAACACAATACACACACACACGAATTGTGGGTAACGTAACTTACTGTACACATTTTCAAAAAACCTAATGGCAACACAAATGTGTGTGTACATATGTGCGAATATGTGTGTGTGTTTTAAGAGTGGAGTCAAAACATTTTTTTCTAGATTCATTGCATTGGTTTGGTGCTCGGAGGAGTAGAAGTATAGTAGCCAGAATCTTTGGGTGGGTGACCTAATTGGTTCTCTTGGCTTCTCATGTAGGACAACCAAGCCAGCAGAGGGTGAAACAACCCTTTCTCTCTCCCGAAAGTAAAAGTCTTTAGGTATATCACACACACACATACACACACACACCATCCCTCAACCCATGCTTCCATGTCCTGTGCTCTCTGCTCTCTTCTGATCTGCTCTGCTGTGGTGTGTGTGTCTTGTGCCTTGTGTGATGTGTGTGTATAATGTGTGGAGTACTCTCCTCACCTCATCGGCTCTGAGTCTCTCTCTCACTGCGTGTGTGTGTCTTATGTCATGGCAAGAAGACGTAATCTTTTTTTATAAAAACATGAGGGGAACTCATTTTCTTTTTAAAATCCATATCATCCCTTCACATTAAACCAAGAAAGAAGGAGGAGAAAGAGAGAGAGAGAGAGAGAAGGGAGGATAACAATGGATCTTCCAAACTTGCCAATTATCATTAGATAATTTTGGCAATCTTTAAATTAACCGTACTTGAGTCACGAATTTTCTATATATACACTCTGCACAATTTCGTCCTTACCTTTCATACCTTCCATTTTGAAGAGGCCAAGGAAGAAACTGCGTGTGTGTGTCAGATTAATTTTGTGTTATTTATGGACATAAGGAGACTTTGTTTATGATGGTTTGTAATTATAAAATTTAATTGACTTCCAACACTTTGAGAAGTTTGAAAACAGTTTGAAATTAATACACGACTATTAAACAATAAAAACGGAAGATTAGTCCAATCTGCCGTCTCTACTGCCCCAATTCCTCAAGTTTTAAAAACATTTTTCAATTTTTTGGACATCAAATTGGAATTAATTAAAAAATGACAAATTCACTTTTGTTTTCTTTTTCTGACGTGTGTACACTGTACACCCATATGTGTTGGAGAGGAAGAGAGGGAGACCAGACCCCTTGTATCCCCGTCTGATTCTGAAGAGAGTGAGAGAATAAAGTTAAAGATAACCCATAAAGTCAAGCAGGCGTACACCTCAAAGCCATGACTTCCTTATTCTAGTTTACTAAAAACAGTGTAAACACACACACACACAATTTCCATGATTGTTGTAGCCGTCATCCTTTTTTTAGTGATACATAAAACTGCGTAAGTAAACAAAGGAAATTTTCTCTATCTCTGTACATGATAAAGGCGTCTTAACACACCAAATCTCGTACATATCAAAGAGAATTTTTTTTAATTTTTGTGTGTACAATTACAAACCTTGTAAAGAGATAAGGATGGACGACACAGACAGACAACAAAAAAATCCTTTCCTCAATATTAATGTTGTACATTACAAGGCGTCCTCCCCCACACACACACGTACACACACTGACCCAAAGAACACATGGACATTTAAAATGGATTATAAAATGTGGAAGTCAAGTAATTAAATTTTTGCTCTCTTATTTTTGCACACAATCTTTTGTCTGTCTGTCTCTGCGTGTATGTGTGTTATTTTCTTGTCTTGTCGTGTGTGTGTGTGAGATAGTGAGGATATCAAGAAAAACGAGTTGATCATTTCACAATCAAAACTAATTTAATTTTTCCCCTTTTCCTCTAGTCTGTAACCCTTCAACTCATCCACAGTGTTAAAAAAATCTTTAAAATCTCTTTAATTGTGATTATGACACCTTAGTTGTGTTGTACATATCTGCAATATATGTGGACCGAAAGTTAAGTTGCGTGTGCTATAAATACAGTCAATTGAAAAATCAAATACAGATCACCAACCAAAATCTCCCCTACAATTACTTCCCCCGCCGACTACTTCCTCCTATCTTGATTGGCCTAGTCTGGGTCCTCAGAACGTTTCATTTAAAATTGGGTTTGTCTCAAAACGCAAGGAAAAATGAATATTCTAAATAGTGGTTTAAATAAAAATACTTGCAGTTAGTTTATCAGTCGCTCTAAATAATTATATAACAATTTTAGCATACAATTTAAACTCATTTTCTTTATCAGGCGGTAACTATAAATTCAAATTACTTCAGCAGCTAACTGTATTTATGTGAGACATTAGATTATGTAGATGTGAAAGAAAATGGTTTGCACTCAATTTACATTGATACGTGTGTAAATAAAGAGAGAGGAAGGGAGAGAGAAATATGATTTAGCGGCTCAATATCACAATTTATCCTCCACTCCCCACATTTTTCTTTCCTCTCTTATCTTTCCCACAATCTAATTATAAAATTGAAAAAATAAATGACTTGTACAGCCATGACTTGATTCATCAAATAATATGTATTTACAATGTTTTCAAAAAAGAAGAGTAATTTATGACGGTGTAATTGCCTACACTGTACACACACACGTAGAGAGCACTGCACAGAAATTACCCACAGTAACAGTAGAGACCAGTGGAAAGAGATTGCTAACAAATAATGGGTCGTTTTTTTATTGAAGATGTGTCTACATTTGGCAGGGCTATCTATTGTAAATTGGCACGGCAGTTTGGAAAGAAAGGGAAAAAAATTGTTGCTTACCTTCTCCCCAATTCCAAAGATCCGGCTTGACATTCGAAGATTAAAGTGTTCATAATTGTATATTAAACTCATCATGCACAGACACACTGCACACTGTGCGATGCAGTGGTCATTCATAAGGGACTACATAATAGAACAAATGAACTCTGGTCTATTCACGACTGTCCTTATTTTTTTTATCCACACACACACAATGATCACCCACCCTCTCATCCTCATCCACATGTATTGGTTTGGTCACCCATGATTACGATTACAATCTGATGGGAGGAGTGAAGAGAAGAAGAGTTAAATTTAATATACTTTATGATTCACACCCATATCGTCATAATTCATAATTGGAAGATGAGGAGACACACAGAAGCAGCTTTTTTGTGAGGCGGTAGGTAAAAAGAGAAGAGTGCAAGGCACACACACACAGAACAAAGACACTATCAAGCTTTAAGTCGAGGAGGAGGAGGACAGACAAGACAAATAATTCTTTAAGGTTCCATTACATGGGATTGAAATGGAGACCAAGTACAAATTATTCATGAGAGAGAGAGAGGAAGAGACAATGTGCATTCATAATATGCATTATTGCACTTCTCACACTAAAGTAAAAGTATACTATTAAATTTCTTTTATCCCCCTTCCTTTTACACACACACACTACATATTGTAGAGCAATGCAATGACAACATGAGTTGTTGTTGTTTAAAAGTGTTGGAGCTGTACAAGGAGGGGGATTCCTAGTTGAGAATTAAGTGCATTT
This sequence comes from Pygmarrhopalites habei, assembly GCA_009870185.1. Classification (NCBI taxonomy): domain Eukaryota; kingdom Metazoa; phylum Arthropoda; class Collembola; order Symphypleona; family Arrhopalitidae; genus Pygmarrhopalites; species Pygmarrhopalites habei. The sequence goes on from WJFB01003061.1 coordinate 10,479, forward strand.
TTTATTCGAATTGTTATTATTGTGGGCCGACATATTAATTTACAGTTGTGTGTGTGTCTGTATGGTGTGTGTGTTCTGTGTAGGTTAAAAGAAAAAGGAGTAATGATACGACTGCGGTTGGGACGAATCGAAAGTGACTAATTTACATTGATTATATGGGGAAATGATGAGCTGGAGTGAAACTTGACAAAATTCAATCCGATATTAACCCCTTCGGGCCGGAGTACACGAATGTCGTGTAGTGGCCCGTGAGGAGCATTTTGTATAAATTCAAAAAATCAAAATAATCAAATAATCAAATTCTGTTGCTGTGAGAATGCTCACTACGGGGCACAAAAAACTCCGTCCTGAAGGGGTTAAAAGAGAGAGGATTCCACTCACTTTTTTCATACCAAGTCATCCATATCGACTTCCTGTTGTGTGCATACAAAAAGATGGAGTTTTGGGTTCGCAACAAGAGTAAATATTTTGCTTGAGAATTTTTATAATTCTTGTCAATGCAAAATACACACAGAGAGAGAGAGAGAGAGGGGGGATATCTTGGACTTGGCCAAGGTCAGTCCATTTATACGTCATAAAATTGAAATGTGTTTGTTTGTGTGAATTCCTGGTGTAAATTGGAAATGACACTACAAACTACAACACTTGAATAAGTTTTAAAGTCTGGCATGACAATTTGGATCGTGATTTTGGATTTTGGAGACAAGGAAATTTATTCAGTGTATGTTTCTGTACATTACACTCTCCATCACTTAATACTTGCCTCATCACTCACTAAGTACTGTGAGATACTAGAGAGGAGGAGGAGGAGGGGGAGGAGGAGGAAGAGAGTGTAAAATGAGATGAAAAGGGTAGACAGGAAAAAAAGACAGATTTTTTCTACTGATTTTCTCAGGGTCTCAACTTTGCCTATGAAAAAGGATTATTTTTACAAAATAATACACTCTCAAAAATTTAAATAAGGCTACAGAAAACTAATGTACAGAGAGAGAGAGAGAGAGTACATTTGAATTTCCTCTATTGCATAAAAAAATATTGCCCAAAACTTGGGATTTGTCATGAGTATGTCCCTCCGGTCTCTCTCTCTCTCTCTACCGTAATCTTTTGTGTACAATAGGAAATGAAAAATATGATAAACACACACACAAACACAAAAGGTGTACACTGTTGAGAAAAGAACACATGCATACACACACGCAGAGAGAGAGAGGGAGAATAGCAGGATGATTTTATTGAGCAATTCACACTTTTTCTGTATCTAATCTCAGATGATATTCTGATTGTATAAAAATATGCATAAATACATCATTTAACTTGAGTTTAAATTACAATTGTAATTCTTTTCCTCCTGCTGTAAATACATCTTTTAAGTTGGAGTGTTTGAAATACCTTTTAAGTCTAACATGACATGACCATCTTATTTCACAACAGGGAATTTTTCTTCCTCAGAGATTGTCAGCTAAAGAATACGGAGGATTTAAACATGGACTTCTGTGCTAATAATGAACGTCACCAAAAAATGTCAATTAATTTATTAAAATGTTTTGAGAAAATATTTCAAACGCCCCCAATTTTGAAATTACAGTAAGACATGGATCATTGTGTATCAGTCTAGAAATTTTGTATACAAATTAATGCGAAATCTTTTGCTAAAGAATATTATATAACTTTGGAGTTGACTAGTTAAATAAAATTACTTTTCCCAAATATTTCACACAGAAATAATTTTCCTGAGTCATGAAAATTTGTCATAGTTGAGATGCTCAAGTAAACATCTCGTCTTGTACAATTATCCAACTTTCTTTCCCTATTTTTTATTCCTTATTTTAGAATCAAAATATTATATAATCCTGTAAAAATCTAATGTACATAAAGTTTTACTTGGAATTTTATTGTGCAGCGATTTGTCCTGCCTCGTAATCATGTAACAAATGTTAGAAAAGGGGAAGAGAGTGAAGTAGTCTGAGTTATCTAACTCTTGAATCAATATGTATTGAGAAATATTAATGGAGGATGTATTTTTTTTGTACTTTAATAAAAGTTTTCCCCTCTCCGCAGTTTTTTATCAGTTGTTCAGTCACAGTCCCAGAACTACCTTGATAACGTATGTTGTAGTTTGCTGTGTAGTAACATTAATAGAGCTTGTAGACAAAAAATGAGAGAGAGATTTGAATCTTTATCGTGTTTAATGTTGTGTGTATATGGATGTACAGAAACTTATTTCCAGATTTAAACGTTCATCCTTAATACCTGCGCTTGTGTGTGTGTGGCTTTACATCCCTATTGGATAATAATTGGAATTGTTGAGAGACCATGTTTTTGATATTCCTATTACTCCTTTTTCTGAATCTCCATCAACTGTCGAATTACAATCTCTTTCAATGTTGACAACGTAATTCGTAACTGTAAGTTGTAATTGAATGAACACATACACACACAACGCACACACATAGCGCACTCCCTCTGTAATTTTTTTTGAAAAAAGAACGTCCTTCTTGTACAATGATGTACAAGATTGATTATTCTGTTAATTTCAAACTTGTGGCATTCACAATATCCTGCTAAATATCCTGTCAGCCTTTCTATATTTGGAACGAACGACGAGGATTTGGGATGTTAAAACCATGCAATTATTTTTACCTTGTCCCGTCTGTCTCTCTTTTTTTCTCTCTGTGTGTGTAAGTTAGCGATAAGTCTTTTTTAATGTTTCAAAGGTAAGTGTATTGAAATTCGCCACCCGTCCTGTGTGTGTGTGTCTGTGTGGGTTACGTCACTTTCGATGAATAAAATTAAACGTATGATTATATTGAAATTGTTAATGCTTCACTCTCCCTCCCTCCCCATTTGTGTGTCTGTGTGTGAATACAAGGGCTTTTATCTTTGTCTCCTTCATCAACCTGTGTGTGTGTGGATGGTTGATGCAGATGACGCATGATAAATCAGAAGAGAAGGAATGTAAGGGAGTAAAGATAATATGATGACGGATTAAGTTAAATGGTTTAATTTTTTGTATCCTCTTTTCTTCTTGAAGTTATCCACACACACACACACACAGATAGAATAGATGGATACACATGTAGCTGTCTTACAATGGATTTAATCCGGCCCATTGAGTTTCAACAATGATGAAAGAAGAAATGATTGTAGATTTGCAAATGGATTAAAATGTGCTGTGTGTGTGTGTGGAGGAGAGTTATTTCAAGTCAATTACTCCCTTCTCCTCTACTCCACCCCGTGAGCCTTTTGATCTGAAACTGTCATCATCATCATTCACCCATTCACAAAATCCTAAGTGGCCTAAAAGTCTTTTCAAAAGAAACGGAGGAATCAATGATCCGAATGAAAAAAAAGCAAAACTCACAAATCTTGACTCAACAATTTAACACACACAATCACACAGAGGAAGAGATTATGTTGGATACATAATAAGCAGACAATAAAACGCCTTCAATATATCCGAATCCGAGCTCAAATCTCGAAGAGGAGGTATTCAAGCGTCTCTTATCTTTTTTTGCAATATTCTTGCGCGCGTGTGTGTGTGAGAGAGAGCAACATTTTTATCACTCTTTCTATTAGAATTATTGAAGAAGACAAGACTGTGGAAGACTCAATTTACTTTTACTCTTTTTTTGTAATCTTAATCGCTTTATCTTAGTATGTAATAGGATTTGCGATTCTGAGTTAGCTAATCTTTCACTAGATTTTTGCAATGGAAGTTCTCCATTGGTTATCCAAGTGACAATCAGAATCAGAATCAAATTATTATTATCTACATATTTATCATTGGATGAAAAGAGTTTGACAGTGTTATGCAAAAATCAATCCGCAAAAATATTTGCGAATGACACAATCCAACACGTAACTTGTTCACATTTGGGACTTGGCATGTATGTATTACAAAGTACACTTCAAAATATTACAGGTTGTTATTTTGGCCAATGTGTGAGGGTCAGGGGATATTTCTTGTCCAATGTTTTCCCTTTCGACCATTCATTTCATTTTTGGTGTGTTTAGCAGAATACAAATACTCCATACACAACTTGTAGTTTGGGAGAGTCGCTTTCATTTTTCTGGAAGTATTTTGGTCAAGGTTTGTAAACTACAAAGTAGTGTGTTAATATTTTGGGTTGACATATGCTCCTGTGTTTGTGCTCTCTCTCTCACTTTCTTACAACCCCTAAGCTCATGCTAATCTGCACTAGAGATGAGCAAAATCAGAAAGATCGTATCCCGGCCCACCCGGTACCAAAACTTTTGGTCCCGTCCCGTCCCAGTACCAACCAGTCCCAAATTTTTATTTTTGATGGTCAACGTGTATGTATATTATACACATTACACACACAACACATACACGCACACTTGTTCGTCCTTTGTTCTTGGAATCTTATTCAACCCCAAACTTTTAAACCCTTTAAACTTCCCTTGAAACAGTGAATCATCCATCATGTATATCCAATATGTTATGAATGGATTTGTTTGTATTCGCTTTTATT
>WJFB01003062.1:0-14970 GCA_009870185.1 Pygmarrhopalites habei
CCGGTAGGGTCCTTTGTGTACAAAGTCTGATCAAAAAGAGTTTCCTTTTTTTTTCTCTCATTACCTACTCTACTATATGCCATTGTAAGATCAACAGTGAGTTCACTTGAGAACCACAAAATAATTTTGAATTTTGTAATATTTAAAACATTAAAAAATTAACTACAGTTGAATCTGAGCAGAGTGTCATGTTATGACACCGTAGTTGAGAGTGTATATGGAAGGTCCCTATTATTCATAAAAAGATTTGGACTTGACTCTTGAGATTATGTTTTTACAAAAAACGTACGAAGAGAAAGGGCTTGGCTTTCATCCTTACCATACCTGTATTCATTTTTTTCTTCAAAAACACATTCCTTGGTTATGAATGATTGAAACATCAGTGGATTAATACATAGGTGTAATACTATATAACACATGATCATGTAACGACAAGCAAGATTCCTCACCAATGTTGAACCAAACTTTGTAACATTTACATAATGTATTCGTGTGGAATATAAAAATATACTCCTTCACTGTACTACTACAAATCTCATTAAATTGGCTCTCATTGTCCACTGCATAACATGTTAGCATGTATTGCACATTGCACGCTACAGGTTGTATACCTTAAGGTGTAAGAATTTTTCATCGACAATTCGAGAGCATGTCCATCTTTGAATTATTGTCATTTGGAATCTACAAATTTTCTTACTCACTATAATACACCACGATCATTTTTTTGCCTCTGTACACACACGCATAACACATGAGGAGGGGAAAAAATGTGATAAAAAGGCGTGGGTGTATCTGACTAAGGAAAAATACAGTATAAAAAAGTTGTAGAAGGTTTATAATATTATTTTGATACCCCAGTCACGATCCTCACTTTTTTACTTTTGATATTAAAAAAAAGTTATTAATTTTCAAAATTTATGTGTGTCTAGTCAGTTGTCAACAATATTTTGGTAGTCTACAACAGGCTTGTCCCACCTCCACCAGGAATTTTTTTAAATAAAATTTCTTCGGAGAAAATAGTCGTCAACTCTCTACACACACATATTACATACTTGTCTATACACACATAATCTGAGAGTTTACGGGTACATTTGTAAATTCTGAAATAATTGTAGACTGAGAAGGAAGTTCACGAGTGACCAAGTGTGAATGAAGCTCTGAGCTACAAGTTGTTGGCGTGTGTGTGTGTGTTGATGTGGAGGATGAGGGGGTGGGTCAGATGAATTACGTTGCCATTTTTATTAGTTGCATAATTTCATTTTCATTTGCATGGGTAGTTTATGGTTGGTTTATGGTTGGCCGTGGACGGAGACAGGGTTGTTGTCTTGTACACCAAATCCTGATTTGTGATAATCTGTGTTGTTGTTATTGTACACTGCATCTGTCTCCCTTGTTCCTCTCTGTCTATTTCTTGGTTCATACTCAAATGCTTGAATTTAGGCGGATACTAAAGAGGAAGAACCTTTTGTGTTGTGATAATTGCAATCATTCTCAAAATTAATTACCCCTTTTACTATATACAATGTATCTATGAAGGTAAAGGTATTCTTGGTAGTATCCCAATGGAGTAACCACACACACGCATATACACGCACATACACGCATTAGCTGTGGAAATTTAGGTCTTGGGTTGGTTCACGTAATTTTATCCACGTGCGTGTGTGTGGTTGTCCATGCCCAGGTCATTGAGCTAATGAATTTTTATAAAGATTTGGATTTGAGTAACTTTTTATAATGGATTTTACAAGTGTGCAGATATTGTAGTAGGGATATAAAAGAAGACTCCTTGACATTTAATGGAGCTTGAAGATAAAAATATATTGTGGTATGATCCGGGACGTGGTAAACATGACTAAGAGGAAGAGGAGGGTGAATTACTCTGGATGTGCCAATATCAATACTCAAGTTCCATTAATCCGTTTTAGATTAGATGTAGATGACTTTATGTTCCTCTCTTAACATGACTCCACGAAACAACATGCATGCACCTACTTCCTCCTCCATAATGTTACATCCTTACTATTATGTATTTTCCCTTGTCTTGTTTCCCCTACACATTTGGAAAGGGACACACACGTTGTGTGTGGTGTGTATGGAGTTGAAGAAGTTGGTGTGAAATGATGGGATTGAGATGTTACATTATTAGAATTGAATGACTCATCCTAGAACAAATAAGATTCTTGTACTTAACATTCTCCCACTTTACTGTCTGTACAAGTTGAGACCACATTTCAAAAATTCTTTCTACTTACTCATAGATGTATATCTGTATTGTACCTATTGGGATGTCTGTCACAATAAAGTAAAAACTATTATTAGTGAAAACAACAGTCACAGTCGCTTTTCATCCTATCGACTTGTTTGTAGATTCGTGGGGATGATGTGAAACATTTGCAATTGAATTTCCTTTGTAAGTTTTACTTTGAGATATTGTTGAAGGCAATTGGAATGACCTTTGCACCCAATCAACCTGCACTCCAGGGCACCTCCTTCATTTTTACTCCATGTGGTGGTATTTTGAGCCTGTACAAAATGTAGGACAAAATTGTCAAGGGGGATGATCATGATTTGTCTGCAATTTGATTCAATCCATTAGAAAAGATATAATATTTGGTCTCACACCGTCAACCAGGAATTACAATGGATTTTTAATTAAGAGAAGAATGTTGTAAAATCTCATCCATGGGAGAAGAGTACGGGTCGGGGGTTGGCAGAATAATACTTTGATTGTTTGAACATAAAATTATTGAGAAAATCTTTGGTAACCTAGTTTAACTTGCCAAATAGTCTAGTCCACTTTATTTGGGGGTTTACCTAAAAGATACACCATAAAGGATAGTGGTAGCGTAAATGATTTTATTTTTGAAAAAGCCAAAACAACACAGTTTTGTTTCTCTATTTAAATCGGTCCCTAGTTTATTTTTTTGTGAATTTGTAGAATGTTGTTGTTTCAAAAATATTTTTGTATTTGAGCTGCCCGAGTCTTTAGAATCCTTGAACCACCGACCAGAATAGTAAGTTGTGTAGCTCAACTAAACCCTCAAGAAGAACAACAGGAACACGAAATGTAATGTTCGACATGGGGGAAAGAAATCCTCGTTTAGATATTGAGGAATGACATGGAATGTATTTATTTCATCAACAAAGATGAAGAATTTGATGGGAGAATTGGGTGTTTGTTTGAGGGGATCAAAAAAAGAGTTATGGAGGGAAGACTGAGGATTCCATTGGTTTTTGTGTGAGGAGGAGGGACTGACAGGAAGGAAGAAAGGAAGAGAAAGGAAAAAAAGGGTAGGCTTGTTCAAAGATCTGTTATGAGTCCCTGTGTGTGTGTGTAATTGTACATAAAATGTTGGGTCTGGTGTGAGTCAAGTTCATGGACTGTTGTTGTGGAAGGGGGGGTCCCTTCTCTCTCTCTCTCTCTCTTGAGTTTATAAAGGGAATTCAAGTGTATATGGACTATATTAGATGTTAGGGACTAAGAATAAAGTGTGTGTAGTTTCAAGACGTGATTTGTTTCTTCTGTGACGGTTTTTACTTAGCTCTGTGTAGATCCGGGCGACTGACTCCAGCACACTACACACACACACACACACGGTAGAAAGAGAGAGAGGGAGGATATTGAAACAAGTTTAAAAGTTCTGACTGAATATATACAGTTGTGTGTGCTTTGGGGTTTTTTTCTGCTCCTCTCTTTGCGCTTTTCCTTTCCTTCGACTTTCACATCGAACATCCTCTCTCTCTCTTTTCGTTCCTGCGTTGGTTGTGTGTGTGTGTGTGCGTGGTGAGCCGCTATGTTGTTCTTCTCTAGTCCATTTACATTAGTGGAGTGAGTGTAGTAGTGTGTGCAACAGTCATTTCGTTCATCATCCTCATCACATCATCGTGATGATCCTGTGGCTGTGATTTGGAGGAGAGAGAGTATTTTTCCAGATTCCAGTAGTGAGTGTACATAACATATTCATCATACATAACACGGACAAAGCATTTCAGTGGTAATTTTATTCGTCCATGTGCTGCTCTAGAGTTGAATGTTCTACTTTGATAATATTCATTTTGTGACATTAGTTAACTGTGCTACTATTTTGGTCTGAGTTTACTCTGACCGCACCAGATTTTATTATCGGCTACTAATTTTCGAGGACCACAGTAAATTATCTTTTTAGTGTGTAAAGAATGTTGTGAAGATTCATTGTGCGTGTGTGTGTAACGTGACTTTTCCATCTCAATTGTACAAACTTTCTACAGAGATTCAATTAAACAAGAGTAAATCATAATGGATCGGACAATGTATGGAAAAGTGGAGCCGGGAGCTTACCAACCTTACCGGTGTGCTCGGAAACAATTACCCTCACCAGGATGTACGTATTCATTCATTATTTCAAAAATAATCATGATAAACTGCACTAGAAATAGCAGTAATTGGTCTAATTTCATAAAATCTTCGATCATTTACTACCAATATTCTTGTTGTTCTTAAACAAATTATTGAGTTATGATTGTCCCATTTCGTGGATACCAATCTGTACTGTACATTATTATTTAGTACACATTTTGAGTTATGAAGTCCGTACTTATGTAGTTGGTACCCTGAGATGAAGATGAAAGAGAAGGAGGGTGATGAGATGAGAGACTTTGTGTATCTTCCCTTTTGTAAAATTTTTGCCGGGATTCCCGTGCTTTTCAGTTGTCGGCAAGATTTGTTCCTTACCTACTTGTGTATTCCGGCTGTCAGTAAAACATTAAAGAGTGGGTTATGACGACGTGTGGAGATGTATTTTCTCCCTCTCCTTCTAAATCGACTGATGATGGAGGAAGAAAGAAGATGAGTGTCAGGAAGCGGCTGGCTGGCCCAACCTTCCTTCCTTCCCCGGCATAGTAATGATCCATGTGTGTACTTGAACATCATCATCATCTTCAATTCATGTCTTCACATCTTGTACCTACAATACTGCGTGTGTGTGTGCTCTATTAGTTCATTTTTTCTCTCACTTATAATACATTCATATTGTAATACAAAAATGCTTCAGTTCGATTGTTCCACTTTGGGATTGTTTCCTCCTGAAAAATCACGGTGACACAAGACATTCATAAATCCCAGTGGTCCATCCACAAACAATGACAACTATCCTTTTGCATTGTTTAAATTGGAGTGGGTGTGGGATTAATTGTATTGTCAAGAGTATTTCCTTTTGACGACGGTTGTACATGAAGATGTAAAATGTTACAGTTTGAGGGATGACACAGAAGCATAATTACCTAACATACCTTTATTCTTCGTGTATATTTATACACCGAGTTTTTGACCGGTGATGAAGTGGAGTGTCATTAACAAGGTTTTTCTCTGATTAATCCCACTGTCATTCAATAAGTTTAGTGTCAGTGACTTCAAGCAAGGATTCTTTTGATAATTTCTGTTCTGTGAGTGAGTGTTGGGTCAGACAGTTTGACTTTCAAGCTCATTATTTAGTAATTCTATGACGACTGTCGTATTAAGCTGACATTGGAAAGTTGAGAAAGATGAAGAGAGAGTGAGAGAGTAAAATATTGATCCTCTTGCACCACTCGTAATGTTCTCATTTGGTATGGACTCTTGATATGAGGGGGACTGCGTCTGGATAGGATTTTATTGATGAAGACTGTCATGGCAGAGAGAATGGGATTGGAACATGATATCATATGAGTTGGGTGCAAAGAGAGTGTATTAAATTTTTATACATATGTATATACAAACACACTGACTTTTCCTGTTCCTTGAGATTTGAGATTTTACCAAAGAGGGGAGGATTTGATGGGCTGATTTAATGGGTAAAAGTTTTTTTTTCACTTTGCAATATGTCCATATTTGACTCGTCGACTCTCAAAGAAAATTTGTGTGCGTGTCGTCGTTTTTGTGGGTACAAACTAAAGACGTAGATTTTGAGCTACTCACTAGGCTCAAAAGACAAGAAAGAGAGAGAGAGAGAGAAAAAAAAGGAGAGAAATGAAAGGTCTCTTATCGTCTTCCACGTGCTCCCTCTTTTTGAACAGGAAGCCGCTGTACACACACGCACACACCCACTAAGGGCATCACGGTTTGGATTTTGAAGACTTGGGTACAATGAAATGTGGCTGAGTCCCTACAGTACAGTAGTTCTCAAGACACTTCTGTTTTCATAGAGTTCTTTATGGAGTGTAAGAATCCCTTTTGTAAAAGAGAAATTGACCTTTCCAGAAAAATGTTCTCCCTTCCCATCCTTTAAATTTATGATTATCTGGGGGAGAGGCACACACACACTCTTCTTTGTGTTTATGATGTTATAAAATTGAACACGGACTAAATATCGAAAATGTTCCTCATTCCGTCCTGTTGTTGTCCTTTGTGTTGTGTGGGAGGGGAAATGCGTGTCATTTCTTTTGGAGTTCTGTAGAATGTTTACTACGGGATACTATGGGATAAGAATTTAGGAGATGAGAATATGGGATACAAAATGGAGGAATTGATTTTTAAGATGACAGGGATCTGCTCACTGTTCCTCTTCATTGGCGGTGAATATTAGTATGTGAATGATGTAGTTTGCAAGTGGAGGGAGAAATGTGTAGGAGAGTCAAGTGAAAAGATTGACAGTCTCAAGTGGGGAATATGACGGATTGTCCGAGCGTGTCTTTCATAATTTTTGGTCTGCTCAGTGTATCTGTATTGATGGACACACTTCAACTTAAATGTTTGACTCTTTCATGGTTACAAGAAGAGAGATGAAGAGACACCGCTGTAAACCATTTTTGAATGTGGAAGATGTGTTGCGAGGAGTTTTACTCCTCCTTGTGTATAATATTTTACTATGTGTTTAGGTACTGAAATTATGGAAAATTTCAACTTTTTTCATCCTTCCTGGAAATGTTGGTTGCAATACAAAGTATGTAGTAGGATACATGTAAAATGTATCATGTTAAATGGCAACGGTACATATAAGTCAGGAACCACTTTAGCCATGTGTGTGAATAACTGCATCAGTTGGTCGGATGTCAAGAGACATCATATATCTTTTGTGTAGATTTACAAGTGTGCAGACCTAGAACACGGATAATGGGCTGAACAGATTCTGATGACCTTTTGTGTGTTCACAATTTGCATAGATATTATTATAGGATGGAGGGAAGGATTAGAGTAAGAGTAACAAAGGAACAACTACTGACTCGTCTCTCTCAATTGACAGTGGGTTGGATTGTTGGGAGTATATTCTCTCTTTGTAGTTTGAGCACTCACAGTGAATACATGTGTCCATTGATGAGGGCAATTAAATTAAAATCATTTTCTTCAAGTATACCTCCTTCCTACACTCCTGTATGTATACAGTACTACCTATTGAGTTGAAAGGATCACATGTGCGAGTCAATTCTTCGAACGAGGGTAAAGCATGAACATCATAAAGTGTACAATTCTCCTCCTCCTCCATTCAAATTCTCATTTTGTACACAACCACTAAATGTGATTCATCCACATCAATCGCCCAATTCTACTCCTACTTCTCAAATGTTAGTTAGACCTTCCCAAGTGGACTATTCATTAAATCAATTCAATTTGCGTGTGTGTGTTCGAATGGGAAAATAATGTTGACCTGTGTGTGTGAGAGAGAGAGAGAGAGAGAGGACTACTGGTATTGTTTACACTAATCTAAGTAGTATGATCTTCTCTTCCCACTGAGAAAGTTCAGGTAAATCGATAACAGCGAGAAATTAGTTGAGAAACTCCTTGACATGACATACAATTTAAATGTCAAGATAAGACTTCAGTTAAAATGATATTCTGGATTTCCCTCCTCTTTTTTGTGAATACGACAGACACTGGGTCATCAAAATGGTTCTCCTCCATTCACCATTGTATTTATTACATTCTGTTCAAAATTAGGTTTAATTAAAAAAAGCTTTATTACTGACTTTGAACCCACGACGGTCCTTCATAAACAAAAATCAAGTTGAAAGGTTAAATTGCACTTCAATTTCAGTTGACCTTTGGTCTCGCTTCTGAATGGGTAAGGTGCTCTAGGATTTTTTAATTCTAGATTGAACTCTGTGTTTCAGTTTCTATGTGTGTTCTCAAATACATGTTAAATGACATTTGGGATATTTATGAAAGAGTTTTTTTTCGAAATTGACTCCAGTACTCAAAATACATAGTAGTAAAATGCACTGTAAAAGTAAAGGGAGAAAAAAAAGGTATGAACTTAGTTCATCCTTAGTCAAGAATGGAGTCAATATTATTGACCAATGTAGTTGTTGTACATTTTAATGAGATACAAAGTTGAAATTGAGAATGATGAGGGTGTGGTGGTGTGTGGTGGTGGTGTGTGTGTGTGTAGGGAGACAATGTAGTATTGTTACATTGAATTCAGCAATCATTTGACTATTAGTAAAATTTGTAAAAGAGCAGAGTCTTCTAATTAAATTAGTTGTGGTTGGGATCCCACACACACACACTCTACACACACATCACTATTTGAAATGGATCCACAGAGTGTGGAGTCATGGATGTTGTGTGAAAGTGACAGTGTTTGAGGGTGGGCTATTGATGAATGTAGAAAGTATAATTCTTGTACTCCATTTAGTTGAAGATGTGTATGCGTGTGTGTGTGTGTGGGAGAGGGTGTTCTCAACGTACGAGTTGGGATGGTAATAGTGGTTTCAAATATGATTCTTCTAGCAGAGTGATTGCACCATGCACCACTAATAAATGTCGTCCATCAAATTCATCTAGGAATATATGAGTGGAGGATACACACACACACACGCGCGCTTTTCTGGATTGTATTTCATGATTCATGAGGAGACTCACGAGGAGAGGAGACTGCATTCCTTGGAATGTGTGTAATTGTTGATGTAGATAAATCAAGGGAAATGTGAGGGAGAGAGGAGACTAATCTAAACCAAGTCTGCCAATATTTACGTATTACTTTTTCAGTCCTCAATGTGACTCAATTTGATTTATTAGTCATGCTTGCATTGTACAAAAATGTAAGACTTCCTCCTCCTCCCGTATGCATTGACATGTTGTATCCGAATCTGTTCCTGCATCATTTGTAGTTTGTGTAGTAGTGTGTGTGTGTGTTGTATGGGGGAGTAGACTACAAAAATAAATATAGAACGGAGTCCATGTGAGGGGGAGAGAGCAAGGTGCTACAAATCAAGACACTCACACAAGTGTGTGTTGCATAAATGTATTACTTCATTTGACTGTGTACTAGAACAAATTCGTCTCTGTCATGCATCCAATAAAATCTGTAAATTTTACACACAACACAGCAGAAGAGGGGGTTTTTAAGAAAAAGTGTGAAGGAGAAACTGGTTGGAAAATGGATTTTCTTGAAAGAAATCCATCCTCGTGGAATGTGTCTTCGTACAGACAGACATAATTGAGATTATGAAGGATATCAGGGGAGAAATGATGAGTACAAAGATTTGTTCACTAAAAGGTTTTATGCTCGCCTCTTTTGTCTTGTGTTACGTGTGTCATGTGTGTGTGTGTAGTCAGGCGGAATGTGAAAACAATGTATGCACTTGATTCTTGTTTGTACAGGTCTGCTTTGTGAGTTTTCCCACTTGTTTTGTTTGGATGGAGTTGGAAGGTGAATAAAAGGAGAGATTAAATAAAATGTTGCAGCCTGAGTCCTCCTCCATTGTGGATGTGCATAAAATGGGATATGAGGGGAAACTGTGGCTGGGGAAAAGTTGTCTTGTGTGTGTGTATTGGGATGATGTTGTGTGATTTCACTAGAAGAGTGTAGAACGGGGAGAGAGAGAGACTCATAAAATTGAATTAACCTTTCCGCAATTTGAACTCTAAAAATAACGAATAGGAAGTTGCTACTTGTTTTTTGAAGGTTTCCTTCGTTCTTCCCTCTCTCTATTCACAAACTCTCTCTCCTCCTCCTCTCTAGCCGGGTTGTGTGGGTAAGCGTAAGCGTATGAAAGTTGGAAATTGTCAAGTCATTTTTTGAGTGTTATGCTAATTTTATGCTCATCTACCTATAATAGTTGTAGCTACACATGTTTAATGATTTCATGACTGAGGACTGAGGAGGATGACACGGTTGTGTGAACAGGTCATTGGAAAATGTTGACAATTTTTGTGTTTTCCCTCCCCTCCTCCTGCTTCTCATCTAAATTCATATCCTCCGTGTCCTCTCTAATATAAATTGTGTAGTGTAGAGTTGTCAGAAATATGTTTGCTCTTATTTTTCATGGATTTACTCTTCCTACATATAATTTAATTGAGAGAGAAAGTTTTTTTCTACTCTTTGATGAAGTCAAATTAATACGAGGGTTTTTGTGTTGATGAGGCACGTGGTGTGTGTGTCGTGTTGTGGGTAGGAATGGATGGTTTTTGATGATGGGTCTCAAATGGAGTTGATAATGATATTAGGGACTGGTTCAGAGTGACACACACACACACACGTCACACACTCATCCACTTTTGCAATGCAGGAAAGATACGAGAAGATGAGACTTGAGTGCTTTGTGTTGGAAACTTTAATTTGTGGATTGATTGAGGGAAAATGAAATCTTTCTGATTCCTGCTTGGCTTTCCAGTTTCCTCCATTCCATACAGACTCGAGCAGATTCTACTAGACACACACACACGGGTGGGGAGGGGTGGTTGAGAAAGTAGGAAGTGAAGGAGGAGTGAGATTGAAATATAAAACGGAGAATGAAATCCAAGACTTTTATATGATGGGGAGTTGAGTGAATAGTGAAAAGATTAAGTGGAGGAAAAAACGTCTCTCTCTCTCTTTTGCAACCATGTGCGTGTGTGCGTATGACTCCCAATAGATTTCATTTAGAGAATGTGTGTGAGTGTGTGAGTGGAATGGAGGGGGATTTAGTATGGAAGGATAATAAAAAATGATTATGAGTTGAATTTGCATAGTAGTCTTGTTGAGTTTGTTTGGCGTGGGTGGAGTGTGGTATTTGGAAGATGATTCTCTCAAGCCACCCACTCAGGTTATTTCCTTTTTGTGCTATTATGACATGATTGCTCCTGTTTTCCCTCCCTCCTCCTAGGTTTTCCTACTAGGCTAGACTGTGAGGGTTTTTAGGTCCTCCTGGGTTTTTCTGATTGTTTGTATTCATTCGAATTGAGTCGGAGTGGTTCTTATCATTAATTGTGATGAGGATCCTCATCTCATATTTGTACTCAAGAAGAGAATCCCGGACTCGAACGCAGGAGAATTTTTCTGGGTGAGATTTTTTGGGTTTTATATTGTGAGATACTGTGAGACGAGTAAAGTAGATCTGAGGATTGAGATAGGAGGAGAATCAAGTAAATTGTAGATAGAAGATTGTATTGAAGGGAGCCAAACAGATTTCCTCTCTTTTTTCCCTCTCTCTCTACCTCTCTTTCTTTCCCGACTTTACTTATGGTCTCAACAAGTTTAAAAATAGGTCCACTACTCCTATCTCTCTCTTTCTCTGTATCCTTACAGACAGTTTGTATCGTTGATTCCATCTTCTCCTCCTCATCCACACGCGTTTGTACTCTACATGGAAAAGACAAGAGGAAGGCGGGTAGGAAAATTTCCGGTTTCTTTTTTTTTGTTGACTCCTCTGTGTTTCTCCTCCTTCAATTTCTGTTCCTTCTAATAGTGACTTCCTAGGAGGATTTTTGATGGAAAGATATGAATGGAAAATGTAGCACCCTGTAAAGGAACACTTTTTCCCGGGACAATTTTTCACATAACACCGAAAAACTTTTTGAAACGACAATTCTCATTGTTGAAATGTAAACGGGAAGCAGTTAGGACTGCTTTAGATAAATAATTGATAAATATTTAGGAAAGGAGTTCGTGTTGACTGGAATATTCAGAAAAAGGTGGAAAGCTAGTTATGATCTAACATTTAAAAATTCATTTCCTTCGAGTAGAAGGCAGCCAAAATGTGTGCGTGTGTGTGGATGCACAATATGGGAGGGAGGAGGAAAACATGTGAGAATTTGTACATTCTTACTATTACATAAGAGAGAGAGAAAGAGTGTGTGTGTGTAAAACAGTTGACTAGACTCCTAATTAGAGTAAACGTGGATGTCAAGTTGTCATTTCGTTAGGTTGGCAGGGAAGAAGAATTAAAACTTGTCCTACTCATCTTGGCCTCTCTGGACTTGTATGATTTGTGCTTGTGTTTTCTTTTGAGAGGGAGATAATGTCAGGCGAAATACTTTTGTTCCTCTTCCCAGGGAACAACTCTGCATTGTGTGTGTGTGTACAATCATATTATCAAGTTGTACATTTGATTTAGACCTATTTACTGTTGTTGTGCTCTTCCGGGTGGTACGAGTATTATTATTAAGGATGGAAAGTACATACTCACTTGTCTAAGTGCTACATATACTTGTATGTAGAGTTGAGTAATAATTTTGGAACTTCACTCACTCCCTGTCTTCCTGGGGGAGGAGAAGAGGGGAGGGGAGAGAGAGGGAAAGTGAGAAGGAATGAGTTTATGTATTTTTAATTCTCCTCCCTCTACTTGAACTGTGGATAGAACAACTTGGAGTACTGAAATCTTTTTTTTATGTAAAGAAGTAAAGAACTTGTCGTAAGAAGTTTCCCTCTTGTCACCATGACATGTTTTGGAACTAAATACTGGCTAGAAGAGGGGAATATACAATCCGAATAGAATTTCTCGAGAGATAGAGAGAAGGAGAGTGTGTAAGGGATCCATTTCTATCTACTTCCCTACTCACGATGTTGAAACACTTTTGTAGAGTCAGTTGAATTCATTCATGAGTTCGAGGGAAGAGAAAAAGGGATCAGATTACTTTTTACTTGAGCCTTTATCTTGTGGACGTTTCATTTGGTGAGTACATGGGGTCACTGGACCACGGAGTCTGACATTCTAATTTGTTGTATAGGGAGGATCATTGTGCTGGTTTTCTCTAAACGTTTTTATGATTGATTTTGAGGAGATCTGACAGGGAGGAGGAGGATACAATAAATGTAATATTGCCAAAATAGACACAGACTACTCAAGGAAAATCTCGAGCTCATCCGTTTCCGTCTGTCTATTCCTGTATTTTTTTAAAATAAAAAACCATTTATTGAGAGTAGATGATGTGTGCACAAAAGAAGACACATCCCTAAAAAAATTGTACAAGAAGGGAATGTTGAAGGTGCCAAAGTGAGGGAGAGAGAGAGGTGGGTTGGTCCTGCCCCGACACTCAAGAATTGGTAGTCATCTCCTGAGCTATTTACTATTTTACCATATTGTAAATGTTCGGTTGATGCAAAGTGAAATCTTGGGATAAGATGGATTAGCCGGTAAGGCTTCTACTCCTTCCAACCCGACTTTCTTGTCTGTATACATCCATTCTCTTTCTCTCTTGAAGATCTTTTTGTGAGGCGACAACAACAACGTCAACTACAATGGATGGAATGTGTAAATTTGTAAGTGTACAACTACATAATTACACATGTGCGGAGGAGCTAGGAAGTCAAGTGAATGGAGGGAGGGTCGACTTCTCTGTATCCTTTCTCTCTTTGTCTTTCTCTCTCTCCTTCTCTCTCCCTGCAGAATGTCTTTCTCCTTTGAGGCTCATTTAATTTGTGTAGGGTCGTGTGTGAATAATGTTCCATTAGCATACACGGCCAGCCTGGGAAAAAGATGAGCAGAGAAGAGCGAGAGAGAGAGGGGTCGATTAAAATCTCAGGATGAATAGCATACATCTACTAATAGTACATACTCTACATTAACGATGAGATTTGAGTGTCATGTACACACACACGCTCTCTCACAGGTGACATATTGTGGCGCATTCATCTTTACATTAACTTTGAACTGATTTGACTCCCATCACTTTACCTACATAATGTTCTGTGTCTTGTTTCTAGGTGTGTGTGTAGGGTGAAGATTAGATTAGGTATGGAAGAATTATCACGTGGGACATTTAATCTTGGAGAATTATGATGTCTGTCTTCCCTCCTCACCAGCTCTCTTCAGATAATGAGGGATGGATGATCATGGCCAATGTCATGTGAGGAGGAGGACACGGGCTTCCATTCTATCCCAAGCCACCGCATCCTACATTTTATGTTAATGTAAATGAGATGTTTAAATGTAGTAGGAGAAAAAAAATCATGAGCTCATTTTGTGTCCAGCCATCCCTTTTTCGTTCTTTTTGTGTGTGTCAAGAGTGGTTGTAGTTGGAGAATGAATGTGGATGAAGTGGTATAAGTATGCAAATCAAAGGACATTTTGTTTCTTGTTTTTGTACCGTCTGAACGATTTTCTCTTGTACATGGAAATGATTGTTATTCATAATGTTGACGACTGGGAATTAGAGTTGAGACTCTGGAATTATTCATCTTCCTCGTTGTTGGGAGACTCAGTCGAGTGTTTGGGATGTGTGTCTTACTCCTTTCTCTTCAAAAAATATTTTCTTAATGAAGGTTGAAGTTGGGAATGAGTTGTGTGTGTGTGTGTGGTATTAAGAGACTGTTAGAAAATTCTAACGTGTTGGGACAGGTTGGAAGGGAATTGTGGAAGGAGGTGAATTATTTGACATTTACAAGTTATTCGAACACTTTATGCTAATTATTTTTGTGTGGTTACCTCTAGTATCCCATAAACTTGGTAGGGTATTATGAAGGAGCTGTGCTGTGTGTGTGTGTTTGTGTGGAGGGTGTGTATTAGGATGGAAGGACGAGACTCACCGTTCGGTTGGTTTGGACCTCTTAGGTACCTATAGGCACCAACAACACAGGCACCAACTACATGGAGCCTTATGGCTCATAAGGCCCAATGTTGTTGGTACCCATGTTGTTGGTGCCTTTATTGTTGTCACATGTATTGTTGGTGCCCATGTAGTTGTCACCTGTGTTGTTGGTGCCTGTATGTTTTGATATTTTTTTTGAAAAACCTGGAGCTGACCTGGACTGTAGTACTCTAAAGAGGATGAGTTTGTTGTAAGGGGCCCGAAGGGCCCAGGTTAGGTTTTGTATGTCA
>WJFB01003063.1:0-14951 GCA_009870185.1 Pygmarrhopalites habei
TGGCCAGGGGAAGCATTTGTTGCCCAAAATTCGACCAGATTCGTGATCAGCGTCCCGAACTGACCATGGCAGTGGTTTCTCCAAGTGATTCCGCGTATGCATGTACCTAGTTTCCCTTGTCAGTTGGTTGGATGAAGATTGTGAAGTGGGTCCTTTTGGTTATCCCATAAAATTCCACGGTCAAAATTTCCTCTTGGCCATCCTTCTTGTCCCACGGCTTCTCTTCTCTCTCAAGAGAGAATGAAAAACATTTCCAACCAAAAATCAACATGATGACTAAGACTAATCATTGTGTATGTGTTTGTGTGGAGGACGTCACTTCATACAAATTTCGAGTATATTACTATTTATGTTTCCTACCCGGTCTTGGGTGTCTATTGTCCATGTATAGTGTAGGAGAGCTCTCATCTCACGTTCAACTATTAAACATGGATTATGGCTTGCTGTCAATGATATCATGACAACCTCAGATATAATTATTGCAAAACCTTTGACAATAATCTTTTACTTCACCCCAATTCTTTTCTCCTTTCTGTGACTCTCAATTTCCGAAAGGATTGTGACGAGAAAAGAGCAAAAATTGTAGTCGCAAAATTATTATTATGTCCCAATGTGTCAGTCGTCAAACACAAAAAGTGACACACACATGCAGAGACATTACAAAAGAAGGTACTCAAAAAATGTGGATAAGAAACAAACCAATTGTTTCACTGTAATTTATTTCCTATACAACAATCATATCTGGTAGATACAAAACGTGTGAAATGTAGTGCAAATTTAGCGGTGCTCAACCACCATTCATGTAATCTCATATTGTGGGTGATCCCAAATTATAACGCACATACAGAGAGAGAAGAGATGTGTACTGTGTGCGTGTGTTGTAACTTTTTTGGATATTTTTCAAAAATGTTACTTTCCCTTTTACCAAATTTCAAGTTTCAGAACAAGTTGAGTCTCACTCATCTCTGCTGTGCAGTATATTTTTTCATTTGATTATGATTCAAAATTTGTAGTCCGTCTGCGAATGCATTGAAGACTAGACTGTAGTACATAACTGGTGTACCGTTGACTGACTGACAAGTAAAACCAGTCTTGACCTAGAATTTGATGCATGTATGATACACACCGACTTACAAACACACGCAAACTGAGATAAACTATAATTCATTTTATAATCTCTCTCTTCCCAGGTTTCATTCAAATTGCATCTTCCATGCACCAGCCCATTTTCTGAATTGAATTTCATCTTGTTATGTAAAGAGTAAAGACTAAACTAAAGGGGAGTGGAGAAAATGTGTCAGAAGTGTGACAATCATTATAAAAGTATGAGTTGTGGGGATTCAGATCATACACAGGTAGAGAGGATTATAAAACAAAGGGAATCACGTTCTCCCCCGTACGAAAGCGTTGTACACATTTCCCCCATTTGTCATGTTTCTTCAACTTAACCGCAGACTAATGTTCCTCCATCATGATTACATAGTTCACTCATGCCATAAATGTGACGTACTTTTGCTCCTAGATATTTGGTACAACTTACCCAATTTAAGCGTCATTTTGTCGCTCCAGCTCATTGCTCTCATCCAGAAATTTTGTTCAATTTTAGGAGACGACCGTAATATCAAAAATAAGATTCAAGATGAGAATATTATCATTAAACTTTGTTCATTAATATGTTTTTTGTTGTTCATTTATTGGCTTTTCAACTGTTCGGTGTCGCTTAATAGTATTATGGCATAATTGATAACTGAGAAAGACATTCTTAATTATAATTAACATCGTTATTAATATGCAGTTTTTTCAAAAAAAACAATAATGTTTTTAACAAGACGTAAATAATGTAAATGTCATACATACAAAGGTCAAACCAACTCTTCGCTTCTATACTCTTTCTCCTTTTCTATATCGACAATTTAAAAAAATTCTAAATCTTTCCTTTTCTCCATTCCTAATTCAGATGACATTTCAACATTTTTCATTTCATATTTACACAGTAAAACTTAATAAATTAATTATTACAGACATTTCAACAAAAAAAACAAAATTGAATATTATGATTATTTTTCTTAATTAATTATTACTTTTTAAATTGTACATATTGTTCTATATTTTATTATTGTGTGGGAAAAAGGCACAAAATGCAAATGGCAAAATTAAAAGGCACAAAAAAAATTATTTCAGGATCACACGACAACATATCTCTTGCCTTTCTTTTTCTTTCTTCTTTGTATTTACATAAAATGTCACGTCCTTTACAATTTAAACTAAAATGATGTATTATTGTAAGGGCTAGCACATTATAGATCACTCATCGACTCCTCACCTTCCTTTTGTCATTCTAATAATAATAATGTATCATAGTTAATGTAGAGGGTAGTAATTTATATAAAATCATTCCTAAAATCACTATTTTTTCTTTTTTTTAAAATCCAGGCAACGACTTGCATTTCTCCTTTCTCTTTCTCTTTTTTTACCCCGCGCGTGCTTTCACAAAATACTAACGATTCTAATACTAAATTATTATCAAGATAATGACCATGAAATCAAATACCTTTTGAAAAAAGGTCAAAAAGTACAGTACATATCACTACTAACGTATAATAGTCATAAAATCATTTAGTCACTATTTATTTTTGTTTTATAAAATTTGGAAGATTTTACAAAAAAACATTGTTCAAGCACCCATTAAATTTTAAATGACACGTCATCACATTTATATAATGAAGAAATCATTCATTATTGCACAAAAATCTCTTTCTCTCTGTCCGTATTCTTTTTTTAAGTAATGACCAAATCTCCGACGTAGTAATGCTCAGAGGAAGAGACTATCTTCCCCATTCCGACACACAACTTTCACTTCAGCTTTCTTTTTACTTTTTTTCCATCCCTTTTCTCCTTATCCTTTCTCTGCGTGTGTGTGTATTTAGCTTACATTTTACGTTAGTCATTATATAATACATTTAAATTTATTGATTTACATAATAATATGTATTGGCTTTTACCGTATAAAATTTTGAACATTCGATTGTGAATTGGAAGAGCAGGAGAGAGAAAAAAAATCGGGGCGGACATTTTCTTTTCACAATTACATAAATTAGAATCTGACCATTTTGAAATTGTCAACAATCTTCATGTATGGCAAATTATTGCATTTCTTTTTGTGCACCTTGTCAGTTTCCTAAATGTCATAGTTAGAGTAAGCGTTCACTTTAAAAGAATTAAATATAAAGCTCTGGTCTATTTATCGTTTCACCGTAATTTTAATAATAATTATTACAAAGTACAACTCCTACTACTACCGTATGTATGTATGTACTAGTATGATTGGACAGAATCAAAATATAAAAATGATAAAACTGTAGTGTAACTAGAATCTGTATCACTTACAACTCAAACACTGAGAATAGTGGGGTATACATTATAAATCGTGGATTATTTAGTGCGTGTGTGTGTTTGTGTGGTAGACATTAATTAGTGGTAACATAATTGATTAAATATACTGTTATACATTAGTATTGTGGTGTGTGAGGTGAGTGTTAGGATTAAAAAGTCGGGTTTGGGAGATATATAGTTTTTTAAAAAACGATGGATGATTTTACTCGTAAATTATTATTAAAATCGTGTATATATATGGAAGTACGAAATGATAATGCAGATAATTTAATTAAAAAGAGACAAAAAAATTGTGTGTTGGCTATTCTGGTCTGTCAGTGCGACCATCCGAACCAACACTGAGCGTTCGTTGGTACTGTTGGGAAGGTCGGGGTGTGTTGGACACAATGCTCCCTAAGGGACCACTTGAAGGGCTGGACGTTTCTCTGGATGAAAGCATGGGCTCTCGGGATACTGGAATTGATTCTCCTTTCAAAAATCTTTCTAATTTCTCTACACAAGCATCTTGGTAATCATGGATCCATCTGCATTTTCAAAATTTTCAAAAAATTACTTTCACAAATTATGCAATAAGTAAATTCAAGTCAAAAATGGATGGAGGACTTACTTGACAGCATTAAACGTTGTAACTAGAAGGAATTAATATAAAATATTTAATACATTTGGTATAGATAGAATAGAAAAAATTATGAATGAGCAAAATTAATCCTACCTGGTTGCATGTCTTCTGGAAGATTTTCACTTTCGGGCCAATTAAAATTACTGTCCATAATGGGGATGATATTACACTGAGAGTCCAAGGCAGCCACAATTTCCTACAGACACACACAATTATTACTTTATTGATTGAGGAATTAAAAAGAACTAGAAATTTTTTAGTGGAAGAGGACAGTTACCTTATGAACCCAGTCCTTGCATTCCGTGTCATTGACACAACGGTCAAGGGCATTGGGTGTGAGAACGAGGAGAAAGTGTCTAGCCTGATGAATACTTTGTAGTAGATTATTGTCAAATTTCCCTGCCTCCAGCCTCTCCACGTCAATGAAGACTGTGAATCCACGGAGAGTTAGGTGGACTTTGAGGAGACTGGCTAATTGGGATCCATTCGACCTTCTGTAACTAATGAAGACGTCCAGGGGTTTGTCTGGATTGTCCTCTGCAATCCCTTTCAAAGCTCGGCTTATCTTGAGTCGGTGAATACAGGAGGAGACTCCACACTCGGAGAGTAATTCATCCGTCACACACTTTGTCAAAGTCTCCTGCTCGAACAACAATTTGTGAGAATCCCATTGTTAAATCTCAGTGAATAAAGAATAAGTTCTCAGGTGTAAAAACATTTCATGATTGTCTTACTTTGTCTAGGTGATGATTGAGGAGGGTGTAGGTGTAAGCACAGAATTCTGGATGGATTGAATTGAGAAAGTCATTCAGGTTTGAAGAGTCACAGCTCGAGTAGTCAGCCATTTTCTTCAGGTGTCTCAAATCTCTCATAAATCTAAAACATGACACAAGAATTTTTTTAGTACGATTGTCGTAAAATTTAACTAGGTTTTTATTCTCAAAATCTGTTATGCACCTCTTCCGAAGGATACCATTATCAATGTTGATGTCATCCCGGAGCATTTCTTCAGTGAGGAGGAGGAGGAGGTCACCGTCAACTCGGGATGCCATGAAAGAGTTGGCATATTCCTCGAATCCTTTCTGAATGACCCATTCCCTCACATCCTCAATGGACCATAGCTAAACATTAACAATAGTTAGGTCAACTTTAATACTGACAGTTAAATTTTGGAAATTGATTCTATTTGTGGTCCACTTACCGGTACCTGTTGACTAAGTTTGTGGGGTACTGTCTCACCAATCAGTCTTAGAGCTTGCGCTGCAAATTTACTTGCTGCAATTTAAGCAAGACAGAGAAAAAACATAAATCAAATTAATCATGATTTTGAGAATATTTATAAATTTAATTTTTAGCCGTACTTACCGAGGGCATTGGGGGAAGAAGCAACTCGTTTCAAAGGTTCAATTGCATTGATTTGTTTAAAAACTGACGTTTGACCTTGCTTCTTTTTTATTCCAGCTTCCATACTACATTATCAAGAACAACATGTCAATTTTCTTTCATGACAATGAGAAATAAACTTATTTTCCCATATATTGTATAATATATATAAGAATGAGTGAATTGCGTACCAGAAATGGAAAGCTGCCAGAGATCGTGCCTCTTCTCGTTGCGATGACAGGACGGGGACCAACTTCTCCAACCATTGGATAGTTTGACCCTGTCCATTCAGATTTGTTTGTGCAAATTCTTCAGGATTATGGGTCGTGAGAAAAGGCTCCACCAATTGTAGTGTATCTGAACAATTTTGGAATCCTAAGATATAAATTGTTCACAGCATTTACATCGTAGAACACAAAGTCTCCTAAATTATTTGATCGTCCAGGACTACTAAACAATACATTTAAACCCCAAGATAGAATACTGTACAAAATTTTTAAAAAAGATATCCTTCTCAAAACCCACCTGTATATATAGCCATGCAATAATTTCGTATACTAATTACAGAATACTTATATACAGCTTTCACCGTCCTTAGATTGTGCAAGTAAACAAAAAAATTATTTTTATTTTTCTTTCTGATCGAGTGTCATGAATGACGTACTCGCTGTAAACCAATTTTTTTCTTTATTTCCAAGATCAAGTGGATTTGATTAATAGAAAGAAAATGAAAGATCATGCATATATTTTTCAAAGAAAAATTTTTAAAAAAAATCCTAGTCCTTTTTCTCTACTTCCGATCAAACAATTCAGTACTACAAAGCATCATGTTAGTAAATCTTTTCTTTTTTGCATCTATGATTTTGCGTCCAACGTAATGTATGTACATCCTTTGAATATTTAAGAAAGAGCATGGATTAAAGGACGAAACACAAAAGCGACTTTCAGAAAGAGTGATAGAAAATGTGGGGACATACTTGATTTGATAATTTGTGCTTCAATTTCTTTATTGGCAACTAGGACGGCGATGGCGAGACAGGCATAATATTTGATGGAGTCATCATGGTGAAAGGCGAGGGGGAAAAGCCATAAATGAACTTTCCTTTTGATCATGGCTTCTTGATTCTCTGCCCCTCCGTAAAGGGATAAGTTAACTAAAGCTCCAGCACAATTTCTCAATGTTTCCACATCCATCCGGCGACATTCTGCGAGGACTCTTTCCAAACCTTGAAGACGTAAAACATCACTACAAGTCGCTTCACTGTGTCGAAACAAATGACGGAACAATCCTGTCCCAACTCGCGACTCTTCCACCTCACAAAGTTCTGAGGCTACCTACAATCAATCAACAACAAAGAATTTTTTATTTCCCCTCCAATACAAATAGTTTCCGATGAGTTGCTTTCTTCAAAGGCGCACTTACTTTCACAACTCGATCTAGGCAGTCAAATCCTTTCTCCACGACATAATGACAATTGTCAGCAGTCAAGGACTGTTCAAGAAGCCGAGCAGAAGCCACTCTCAATTCTGCTTTGTGTGAGGAGAAGTTCCCAATGAGTAAATCTAGACCTCCCATCTTCCGAAATGTCTCACACAAATTCCCACCCACCTATTAATAAGGAGAAAGTCATTAGAGAAAGTTCATATATTCAAAAGTCATAAGAGAAAGGAGGAAGAATGGCATACTTGATGACCATGTCCAGGGACTTTCCACGCTGCTCTCATGACCCCTGAGGCGTAATTGAGATGATCGACAGATTTGGTATTGTCATCCTCAGAGTCCCTGAGTGTCTCCACAATACTTGACAGTTCATTGGAATATTTATCAATCACATTGTCCACTTCTTGCCGAGATGAGTCCCAACCAAGCGAGTCCAAGTCTTCAAACAGCAAAACTGCGATTTTTTAAAAGAACCATTTTTCATATATTATTAATGGATTGATTATTGTTTTCCTTTTGAATATCTCAACTCAGTTTAAATTATATTGGAACCCCAAATCCTCTCAATTTATAGAACCAAGAGTTTTAGAACAACCAAATTTTCCAGTCACATATTTTAAAAATGACCCTGAGGGATTTTTGGTGAAAAGATTTAAGGCTCTATTATTAAATGGTAGTTTGTTGCTCACTATTCTCAGAGGGTGGGAAAGACAGTTGATTATGGAAGGTTAATTTTGATTGTGAGGCGGCTGCCATGTGTTTCTCAGAATTTATGACAGTTCCTTGAGTGAGTCTCGTCTGTTTCAGTTGTTCCGCTGCTACGGCCACTTTCTCCTAAAAAAAAACATTACGAAATTTTTATTTTCACCACATCCATAAATACATTTCAGAGAAAGTAAAGCACACTTACGGCGGTGAAAGTCTCGGTGGACAGTTTGACGGAAGCAGCCGCGGCTCTCCTAGTCTCCTCTTCCGTCACTCCGCCTTGAGTCAAGGATCTGCTCATCAAAAATTAATTTGTTAATACTCTCATTAAATTTAAAAACAGGCTGAGTAATCCAAAAGGAATTATTTATGATTATGTTTTAGATTGCACTTCTTGACCTCTGTTCCTGCTTGAGAGCAGCAGTTTTCTCAGCCGTGATCCCATCAACTTCAACCTTTTGACGATGTGCGTGGGCGGAGGCTTTCTCTTCATAACTGACATCACCAGCTTGAACTTTTTTCATTTCGGCTGCATTTGCGGAAGCCTCCTCAGTACTATAATTACCACTACGGAATTTATTGGAAGAACTGTAGGCCATTTTCTTTTCCTCAATCCGAATACATTTGGAGGGATCAATACCCGTGACTCCAGAGCCCGAATTATTGATGGTGGTGGTTTGTTGGGAGGACTGTTGTAGCTGTTGTTGTTGTTGTACCATTGCTAGAGCACTATTGGGATGATGATTGTTCATGACTAGGTTGGGACTGGCCAGGGGAGGATTGGGAAGATCACCTACGGCAAGAACTGGATTCATTTCGTTGAATTCAGGGGATGTTGGGAAGGATAGTTCTTGGACAAGTACTGTACCTGTGTCTAACGGAGCATCTCCATTTTCACCTGAGAAAATCATTCCATTAGCATACATTTTATTTCAAGAATATGTACAACCCATACAATTTTGTGCGAGTCTGAAATACCTGGTAAACGACTGGCCTCAATTAAATTTAATGGAGATAAACTGAGACCAGTGGATTTGCCACTTTTCAGTTGACTTGTACTGGACGTTGTGAGGGCACTACTCGAAGATGAGGATGAAGATGTGGTGGTCTGCTGACTCAGAGCTTTCATTTGTGACATGCTTGTCTTCATCTCGGAAAGATTTGACCTGAAAGATCAAATATTTATTTTAAAACTGTGTCAAAAGTGACTTATTTGTGTATGTTTATTGGACAGTCAATGAGTGGGTGTAATGAGATAATGTGAGAGAGGGTAATTTACTTGACATGCTGTGTGGATGACTGCTTCATCGACGTCTGGGTTTCATTTGTTTGGTGCTGGTGGTGGGAGGATGAGACGGATGAGACAACCCTTCGACTCGACGCATTCACTGTCTGATGGGCTGACTGTGAACTCGCATTCATACGTGAGAACGCTGCCGCTTTGCTCTGCATACAAAAATACACCCATATATCAATTCTCTCTTTCTACTCTCAAGCATCAATCATTTTCATCCATCCCGAATCTCCTAGCTTCGTTCGTGTGTGTGCTGTTGCTGGATATCAAAAGGTTTTTAAATCTTATTCAATCCTCATGTACTTTTATTCTCCTTGTCTTTACAATCATTTTAACCTACATCCTACAACCCCCAGCAATTAATTATTTGTCAATTTTATTTTTTTAAAAATTGTAGAATGGGGATAAGTTCCATTCTAAGATAAATATTTCTTTTTGAGATTGTGATTGACGAAGGGACAACAAATAAAACTGAGACAAGAGAAAGAGACATTTAAATTCTTTGAATGTGTCTTTACAGATTTTTGGAGATGATATAAAGACATGTGTACAACTAGAGACGGAATGGAATTCAATATTATAAATGAAAAATTTTGAGAAGCAAATTGGTTATTGTAAAAATGAAATTTTCTGATGGGAACATTTATAATAAGCTGGCTGTAAAAATAACTGCTGACATGAAGGATATTAAACATTAAACACAAATGACATAAAGATACTTTGGCTGGAAAAGAGAATAGCAAAGAAAAATATAAAGAGTGAAAACAAAAAGAATGCCTACTTACGTAAACACAAAGACAACACTAACTTGTAGGATTTTAAATACAATTGACAAATAAAGCTTCAAAAATTGGGATTCTGACCCACTAGAACTTGCACTAGTATTTACACGTGGCATATAAGGATCTACAAATAAAATCCATACTACATTGTCATTGTCTGTCATGGCATGTCTTCATATTCTACTATTTCTACAGGGTGCAGCAAAACTACTGTCCTTTCACTTTCAAAAGAAATGTAATTTTTTGTACCATATGTACTAATCAGCTCAACAAAAGTAGTCAAAAGTCTTGCTGAACCTGCGAGTGTCCTTACTCTCTTTATATCTCAATTAATTAATTATTACTTGTTGTGGGTAGCAGCAGTTCAAATTTAAAAAACTTTCCCTGTAGGGATCTACTTTCTCTCAAAAAATGAGAGAGGAGTAAAGGCACTCGCAGGACATGTGTATGTTATTTGTTGGACACGCTACATAGATGTTGTTAGACTAAATGCTAGGACTGAAGGGAATAATGGTTAGACTAGAACTAAGAAAAGAAAAAGAAAAGAGGCAGTATTTTATACATACACTATTCACCTGAACATTCCCCGTGCTCTGAACACCGTTGAGCAATCCCATCGTCGTCGTTCCATTCAATGTGGGAGTCGACAACTCGTCCGTCGTGTCAGCCATCTGCAACAATTCAATCGCCAACAAAACCACATCAAAAAATGCACACACATCCCAGTCCAAGTTTTAAAAAGTACAAGAAGAAACACTAAAATTCATTTTTTGACATATCACGGACAATTGTTATGAGACATTAATAGCATTTTATTAATTTATTCCCTCTTCTATTTTCTTATTTCCTACCAACATTTGTCATTTTATTCTCATTTTTGTACAGAACACAGAAAATGTTTTTCAAAAAATCAAAAACTCCAAAAATTTTACGAGTCTTGATGGAGGAGGACATGGAACGAAACATAGAACAGGAGGAGAGACAAGAAGCGAGAAAAAAAACGAAAAACGTTTGTACTGTCGTTTGTTGTTTACTGGTCACATTTACAAGTACATTTAAAAAAACGTAGTATCATAGAACATAGGACACTGAATAGTGGTTTTCCTTGTTCAGTTGGCTTCCTTAAGGAAAATTAATGCTTGTGAACAAGAGGATCAACTTGCGTTCACATCCATACACACACACTTGACATTTAACCATGACCATCAAGAAAAGTGAGTCCTACAGATACACGTACAATACACAGGACAGCAAAGTATGAATACCAAGTAATTAAAATAAATGTGATTGTCGTGAAAATACTCAGTCAAGGTGTGGCATACAAAAAAAGGTGGTAGACTGAGGAGTTGCAACCGCATTAATTAAATTAAAAAGATAATTCTCCCCACACACTGACACACGAACTGCTGACTGGTGATAAGACACGACGACCATCCTCATTACTCAACATGTCAAGGGCACAGTGGGCACTGTGACTACTACCTATATGTAGTCACAGTCTATTGTGTGTGGAGAGAGTAGTGTAAACATTAATCCACATGTTCAATCTTTATGAATAAAATGGAGTAACGAGAGTAACGAAACCAATGTGTGAATATGGACAAGTTCAATGAGAAAAAAATGGATCCTCATTACACATCCACTGTTTGTACTAGACAATGAATTAGATCCCAGTTAACAAAACAGATAGTCGGGATAGTGTGACACCACGTGGGATGTCAAGTCATTCAACAAACAAAAAAGAAAAATAAATTATATCACACACACACAACACTCGATCGTACAACTGTAGAAGAGAGTCAGACGAAGAGTGAGTCACAGTTTTGTGTTCTTTGGACGGAATACATGATATTAATACTATTACATTTTTTTTATCAATAAATAATTGGAAACAAACCCCTTTGGCAAAGTCTATCATTGACTTGTATTTCTTGAGTCCAGACAATCTACTCCTTGAGTGTAGTGACTCCCTCAAGTTTTGATGATGACTCTCCATTGTCTCTAATCTTATTTTCCACCAATAATTGTCTTTAATTTTTTATTTATTTTATCAACTACACAGCCTCTCCTCTCTGGATACTTTAAATTCAATCTGCTAACACAAAAAACTGGATGAGCACCACAACCCCGTTCGAAAACTTGGGCATTAACTTGACTTGTGATTTTGTACTCTCAGGCACTCATTCCTGGCACGTCAGGAATGAACTAATATTTCTTTCTAATTCAATTATGTTTTGTAGAAGGAGGAGGAGTGACATTTTATGAATCCCAGGACAGTCACCAGAATGGAATTTTTGTCAAACAAAAAAAAGTGTCCAAGACAGAGTCTCACAAACCCCGTTCACAAAAAAAGAAGAGATAAAATTTCAAATAACAATTAATGAGCTTAAGAGGAGCTCATTGGAGTCACACACACACACACTGGTTGTCTTGTCTCATGTAATAAAATAATAATACAGCTCTCCCGATAAAAAATTCCTCCACTCGCGAGTGACATTTATAAGTATATGTTTGTGTGTGTAGTCACATAAAAAAAGTATTATAATAAATATAATATGGAGGAGGAGTAGATGGGTTCCGAGTAAAAGTACAAAATGGACAATTATCCAGACAGTCACCCACACAACTCTACTCGGCTGCTGGTACTTTCTTCCTTCACCAATACAATGCACAAATAAAAACACAATTACAACAATGAACCTCTATATTATTAATTAGACGTTTGAATATTGAAGCCGGCTTGTGAGAAGAAAATTCTTTCCAAGATAAATCACATTCCTTCAAACAATGTGCACACTACACACACGCACACACACAAACACATAAACTTTGGAATTTTGTGACGACTCGTCGACACTTTACTTTTTTACTGTGTATATAACTTCAACTTTTGATCACTAGTTAGTTTGAAACAAGTTAATTTTACAACAAGACGAGTTATTCAACAAAAAAATTGAGAGAGTGTGGACAACTAAACTAAAAAAGACTTGAGCACTTTTGACTCCTTAAATAGACACTGCCTCAGTTTTAATAACTAGCCTTTTTTTAACTCCATTATCTTCCCATACGTCATACTCTTCTAATTCCATTGAAATCCATGAAGGCTCACAACTCCCGTATCACTTTACACATTTTTCCCCTCCTCCCCAAAGAGATTTGCTTTATATCTCATAACTAATGAAGTCGTTCACAATATTAATTATTTTTTCCCGAATTCATCTCCTCAATTTCCTCTCCCCTCACTTCTCAGAAATAATATAGCCAATTCAAACTGAGGTTCATCAATGTATTGATGGTGAGTCATGGCACACACACACACAATGGGAGAGAGAGAGATACGCACACAATAAATTCACAATAATTTGATTGAACTTGTCAGACTACTCTTTAATTCCTTACTCCATGGTCCATGGTAAACTAAAAATGTTGGTTTTAAAAACAGCGTCAACAATTCTACCCACACACATTTATTTTTCCACTCATTTTATTCTTGATTCCCTTCCCTTTTCTTGCTATTCCCATGGAAGAAGACAGGAGAAGAATACAAATGCTTATTAGCATACGTACAGTGTGATTTCGTTAGAAATTGTTAATTGCAAGTGCTAAACACCTGAGGCCAAAGTAGAGAGATAGGAGAATTATTTTTTAACTTCCTCCTCCGCTTGCATCCCTCCCTTAAATACACAGTACACACAATTAAGATGGACAGAGAAAATTCAGCAGTGTGCATACAAATAACTTGTGAGTGTACTCACGACACTCTTAATATAATTTGTGTCTCAAAATGTAGTTCCTTTTTGAGGAATTAATTCAAAATTTCATTTCCAAAAAGTACAGATTTGTAGTCTCGTGTATTTTAGAAATATTAGACAACTTGACGTAAAAATTCTTTGTTGCACTGTTCAAGGGTTTCTTCCAAAAATCCCTCCAGTCCTCTTTCTCTCTCTCTCGAATTGGCGAAAAATGTAGGAAGAGCACAACAATTTTTGTACTATCGTCCTTTGTCTGGGACTGGTGATTGTACTTTGGAATTATTTTGTGTGTAAATTGTAAACTGGTATACACTGATACGAAGTGATGGTGTTTTGATAAAAAAATTGAAATGAAATTTCAGTCTTGAAAAATGTAGTCGTCAGCTGGATTAGTATGTAGATGTACACACACAAGGAGGAGTTAAACCTTTAGAGAGGCACACACACAGTATTGATGTATGTATACTAATATTATTATGGGTAATAAATTTGATTGCATAGCACAAGTGGAAATGGAACTGGTGACGAGGTGGATGAGGACTGACTGACAATCGTGGCATCGTTGTTTATCAGCATTATATTATTATTTCTCTCTCTCTCTGATAATGTTCTAACAACACTATCTTCCACATAAATACACACACACAACCACACCGCACCGCTCTCTCTCTTCATATCCTTCATGTCATCACAAAACGGAATGAAACTGCTAGAATCTACTTAATAATAACCAGATAGAAGACACCAGAACCCATCCTCACAACACAATTGACACAGACCCAACTCCCTCCCTCCCCACATACATAACATTCTAATATTACTTTAAAACTTGAGTAGATGAGAATCATTCTAATTGTGACTTTATAAATTCTCCTCCTCTCATACCCTCTTACTATATTTATACTGTGCGTATATTCCAGGAGCTGTCGACTAACTGCGTGTGTACAATACACTTTTCTCATTATGCACTGACGAAGGAAGTTGGAACTGAACTAAAAAGTCACACATTTTTTTACTACAACCACAAGACACACTGTGTTCTCTCTACGATACTTAAACGTAGATTTCTGCGTGTTTACGTTGACGATACGACAATCACAAATCACCAATACAAGCGTAACTGTACATACGACGTAACTTTAGTACGACTTGCTTTCCCCTGCATTTGTATAAATAATATAAAAATTTCGAAAACTCATCTTCATGCACATGCATCCGCGGCTTTTCGTACATAACGAAGCAGAGGCTAGAGTACAAGTATGTGCATTCCGTATGTTTTTTCTATTAGGATGAGTACATCTACTCAAACTGATAGCTACGAGGATTCGGAATTGATAAACTCAATCAATCATCACATACGAGTGTGTGTGTATACATAATACACACATGGAGAAAGAGAGAGAGAGACAAGAGTTTGTATTTCTTTGTCCGCTCGTGGAACAATATTTCATTTTACACACACTACAGAGGGTGATCCTACTTTATTGACACACTTTTAATATTGGACAGTTCACTCTTTGTATCGTCCATGAATCCCTTTTAAGTTCTCGATGTGACCACCATGTTTCTTGTGGATGGTTCT
>WJFB01003064.1:0-14947 GCA_009870185.1 Pygmarrhopalites habei
GATTGAGCAAACAGTTTATGAGTTTCTCCCCCGTTTAGAGGATCACACTTGTCAAAGCAAGCTTTCCTCCACTCATCGAAAACATCTCGAAATACAGATTTGGGCCCATTGAGATTTGTGGAATATTGAAAAAGTTCGTAGACGCTCCCCCTCTCCGTTTGTCCCAAATTATAGACCAATTTACTACAAGGAATGGATGTTGACTCCATTATTCCCCAGTAGAATTTGAATTGACCCTCAGCCAAATTGAATTGAGTCAACTTTGTCCAGTTTGTTTGAAAGGGATAAGGGGCTATGTAGTTTGACTTGATGAGTGACAAGTATGCGTTGGTTAGGACAATCCCAATTAAAATCTAAATTCCAGCGATTAATTGACATTTCATATTCTCACATTTTGTCATCCTAATATTCGTGCCACCCACCGACTGGGCCAACAAATTTTGAAAAATCCAGAAAAAGTTGGTCATTACATTGAGCGATAATGATGCTAATCCTGTACTTCCACCTCCATTGCCCTTCACGTTCACAATGAATGTGAGGAGAATAGCCGTCATGACGGCCATTCCACCAATCCAAATCCAAATCCAACATTCAAGTGGTTTGAAGTACATCAAAGCTGAAGATATCTCCGCCTGGCTAATACCATCTGCTGTAATAAATTTCAACCTACTTGTCCTACCTGTTGTGATTAGATAAGGACAGTCAGGACAGGTGCGAAATCGTCGAAGATCATCTAATTGGATGTTAATACTTAATTGGGAAAATGTGCTCATATTTTCCATCTCTTCGTAACGGGTTGTGTTGAGAACAGAGAAAATTGTTGATACAATAACTCGGTCAAAGGGCATCGGGTTGGTCCAGCTGAGTGGTGATTCTGTCCATTGTGGTGTAAGATGATCAAACAATGTGATAAAAGGTAAAACAGAGTTATTAATTACATTATTCTATAGAACAATTCCCTCCCTTCCCCGAGTAACCGGCCGGCCTTAAGTCAGCAAACTATGCTCCCCCATTTCGGGATCCTTACAGGACCGGTGTTGCGAAAACATAAAATTGAACCCTTGCCCTCAAAGAAAAACCAACCGAAATTCTAGCTTCCTCCTACCCCGAGCAGGAATAGGTTCCGCAGACTAGTACACAAAGTGCAGATCGATTCTATACGACCCATTTTGGAATCCTCCCCAGGCAGAGTCGCCTAATACATACTTTGAAATTAATGCCATTCAATGACTGGAGAACGAGTTTACAATTTTGAAAAAAAAAAGTTTAATGAAAAAGTATCGCAAATTTTTTGAATTATTACTTGTCACGTAATTTATTCAATTGATGTATGGGGTGGTGCAAAAGATGTTGGAGACGAAGAGGATTCTTAAAAGTTTGAACACGTTCGGGTCGTTAAGAGTGAATGGATTGAACGGTGTTTACACATCACTTAATTACTAACACTAAAAAGTACTTTAATTGAGCCATGTACTTCAATATGAATAAAACATCATGTAATTTGCTTTACTTGTTCCCCTTTATTTTTAACACAAGTAAGTTAAAGACTTTTTTAAAACATGGCACTTTCTATTTTCAAAGCAACTACTAACAAAAAAATTAGTTTTTACTTTAAAGATCATTATTTTTGACACATTTTGAAAGCAAATTTAAAATGGTAAGGAAGGCACATCAAAATCTGCGTGGTAATATATAGCCTCAGCTACAAATACAAACAATTAGTCCAATGGCGCCATGTCTAGAAGTAGCAAACAGTAGGTAAACAGTATATGGTAGATCCTAAGGTGACCAGGTTAGAGCATCTCGAAACCAGGTAAATTTAAGTTCCAATTGGTATTATACTATTGCACGTGCTATTCATTTAATTACGGAAACTCAATCAATGATTGAGAACAGCTGTCATGTCATTATCAAAATCATTCACGTGTCATCACCTTAATCAATATTCCAAAGTTTAATGAATGGGAAAATATTAGGAGAAGCTAACCTCCGGATAATCTCCAAATATTTAATTTGTATTAATTTCAATGTCAAGGGCTTCTAGACCAATCATAAACAAACTTAGTTGACTTATCTTATCCCTTTTTCAATGGAATTCAGCTCATTTCAGTATAATCTTGACTCTGATAAAATGGTTTAATTCATTCACCTTTCATTTCAATTTGTCATTGAAAAACAAGGTGGGGAAATCCCATATTATACGAATAAACTACGACCAAAGGAATGTTCTTCTCACGTTCTTCAAAGTTCTCAAGCGGAATGAACCCTATTTAGTTTACCAAAGATTGCTAAACTTATAAATTATTACTTTCTGTTAAATTCATAATCAATTTTTCTAACTTTTTTCCAACATTTTATTTAACTGAATGGCGACCAAAATTGTCTCACTGTCAAACCATTCATTGTTGACGACACTGTCGTCAGGAGACCATAGAGAGGAACCATGTGGAAATCGTGCTAAATTAAACGTTGGTGGGAAGAAATATGAGATTTTATGGAAAAAATTAAGAAAATTTCCAAATACTCGTCTTGGTCAACTTGCTACTGATCATCAAAGTGGAGACATTAAAAAAATTTTGAGTTTATGTGATGACCACCAACCATCATGGAAATCCACTAATGATGATGACGGTGGTGAATACTATTTTGACCGAAATCCCAAAGTATTTAATACAATATTGGATTTTTATCGAACTGGGAAACTTCATTATGTTCCTAATGCAACATGCACCATGAATTTTTTGGATGAACTCAAATATTGGAAAATTGACGAATCCTACATGGACTCATGCTGTCTACACAAATATCATCAAGTGAAAAATCAAACAATTGAAGAAATGACAGAAGTGAATCAATTCAATAGTTTTATTTTGAATAAGAAAAATTCAACAATAAATGACTCGATGAATGGGTGGGTCAAGCTTAAAAGTTTTTTGAGGATTTTTCTCAATAAACCAGAATCTTCGTGGTATGCAAGGGTAAGTTCAAAGACAATATATATATACCGTGAAACTCCTACTGACTGTACTATATACCATGAAGCTCCTACTGACTATAATATACCGTAAAACTCTTGTCAATTAAATTTCTTTTTTCTTTCTCCAGGTTCTATGGATGATATCGATATTGTTCATCATATTGTCCACAATATCCCTCATTCTAAATACCGTACCTGAATTAATGGATCATCAGTCTCACCATCAAAATGAGTCTAATCATTCTTCCCGCCAATTAGGTCAATTCTCACCTCCAAGTCACCTCAGGTCACTCTCATCCACCCAAGCTCCACTCAATCAGACTTCCTCCCATGAGCCACCACCACATGAAATTCTAGTAGAGAACAAATATTTGGTACTAATTGAAGACATTTGTATCTCATGGTTTACCATAGAGTACCTCCTGAGGCTAATAGTGTCATCAAGTAAATTGAAATTTTTGAAAAGTGGTCTCAACATCATAGACCTTGTGGCCATTCTCCCTTACTACATTTCACTAATCTTCAATTTTATTGGATCTCAAACAAGTCATTTGGAACCCTTTCGTCATATCATCCAAGTTGCAAGAGTATTGAGAGTTCTTAGAGTTTTGAAATTGGCTCGTCATTCCACAGGCTTACAAAGTTTGGCCTATGTGATCAAATCATCATTGAAAGAATTGGGCCTTCTCGTTCTATTTTTGGGTATTGGAATCATCCTATTTTCATCGTTGGCATTTGCAGCGGAAAATAAAGAAAACGAATTATTCTCAAGTATTCCAGCCACCTTTTGGTGGGCAATCATCACAATGACTACAACTGGCTATGGAGATATGTATCCAGTTACACTCATGGGGAAGATTATTGCATGTGCATGTTGTGTATGTGGAGTTTTTGTAATAGCATTACCAGTTCCAATTATTTTTAACAATTTTTCATCATTTTATGAAAAAGAAATTAAGAGGGAGAGAATGATGAAGGAATATATGGGACGAATAAAAATTAATCCTAACGTTTAACCAGGGCTCGATATTGTCCGGACAATTCGAATTTTTGCTGTCCGGTGGCAAAAATTGGACAAAATCGGAAAATGGCAAAAATTGGAAAAAATTCATGGCATGAAAATTTATGCAATTGACTCTATGAGGCAGTTTTATGGATAGGATTTTGTTGGAAAAAGTAACAAATGACGTATTATTATTATTGGAGGATGGTTTATTATTTTAATGAATAACAATACGTTAATGGGATGAACTTAGTGTTTGATCTTTCTTCATTATCACTCAACAGAAAATTCTTCCAGGAATCTTTAATCATGCTATACATCAATCCAACTCTCTTCGTCTTCCTCTGTGGATTTTCTCAGACGGATCAAAATGACAAGAGTAACTCTATAGGCAACCACATTTAATTGACTACTTCGTCCACGTCATCCATAAAGAAGTCTTCCTCTTTCGCAAAGTCCGTGACAGTTCTATCTCCAAAACACTCGCCCTCATACAATCGTGCATCCTCTTCTGCAAAGCAATACGAATATCCTCCACCATAATCCCTTTGACATTGTGATTGTAACCTAACGTAATAAAATATTCCTTCATTTAAAATCAAAAATGTATTTCAATGAATATACAAGTATCTAATTTCTAATTTTTTATGTTAATTCTTTAAAAACAGTAAAATCATACCAGAAGTAAAGGCCAATGCGACACAGATAAATAAATCTCTCGTGGTCGACAATCACTTTCACATCCATGAAAGAAGAGAAAAATAGTCCAGTCCAATAAACAGTTGAGTATCCCAATCTCCTTCGATTTGTGCCCAAGAATGAAAACCCGGTCAACTATGTAGTCAATTGCACGGAGGACTTTGGTTTTCTGAAATAATTAGAAAAAGGTAAAAAAAGAATCATCTTTTGTATTCAATACTTTACTCATAATACTCACTTGTGTACACACACAAATTGACGGTCAACTATGTAGTCAATTGCACGGAGGACTTTGGTTTTCTGAAATAATTAGAAAAAGGTAAAAAAAGAATCATCTTTTGTATTCAATACTTTACTCATAATACTCACTTGTGCACACACACAAATTGAATTTACTTAAGTACAGTAAATATTTTAAAATGGTTTAATAGAAAATAAAAGATGTAAATACAAGTCAAATGAAATTGTGTGTGGATTATTTTGAATGAAAATTACCCCCTTTACAGTGCTTTTACAGTAGATTTGGCTCCTTTAAAATGACTCTGTGGTGGATGAACATTCCGACTCAATTTATTCAACGCCTCATTACATTGTGTTCCTCCAACTTCATCATTTTGACTTTTAAATCCTGATGGAATCAAAGAATAATCGTGTGTCAATTATGATAATTATTATTGAAAATGCCCTCACAAATGACAAAACTTCACGTCATAAGAAATAGAGGAAATTATTAGATAGCTACTTCAGCGTAAAGTTTTTATCTCGTGTTTTATATAAAAAGGGAATTTGATAAAAAAAACTTTTCAAAGAATTTTCTTTTAAAATAATTATGAACATTTAGTAAGTCGTTTACTCACCTCAATTTGTACCCGAAACAGGAATTGTGGACGGTGGGTGATGAGGAAAAGAAGAAATTTCTCGCGTTCAGCACATACACAAAATGATACCAAAAAAATTCGCAAAGTTTTCAAAATTTTAAGGGGAATGTTTTTTTGCAAAATTCAAAACTCCCGGTTTTATAAGAGCAGGTTATAGGGTCACTTTTGCAGCTATTGCATATGAACTGCTGAATTTTTCACAAAATCTAATTTATTCTACCTTCATCTGAATTTAAAAATCGGAAAAAAATTTACAGATGATGAACGAAAACCCTACCAATATTCCTTTATTGTCTCGATTAATTTTAAATTCACTTTCATCCATAATTTTATAAGGCAAGCACACACACATGCTCGCTAAAAAGTTGCGAAAAACTTTTTTGAGGAATCCTTTTGTCCCGGTATCTATAAATATTTGGAGGGATTGAGCATAGAACAGATTTATTGGAGTATTCTGACCTTCAAAAAAGACGCCTGACCTTTTCTAAAAGTTGAATTCTTGTAGAGACTATAGGTAAGTCTTGTGTTGTTGTGTGTGTATGTGCGACCAATGTACAATCCGAATGAATTTCTTTTTAGAGGACATTATATATGTTGTGAATGTGTGTGTGTGATTGTCATTTTAAAAATTCATCTATAAAGTGAAGGATAATTTATAGAATCTTCAGTCTATAGAGATTTGTACATGTGATCGATAAAGTCAAATGTCTTTCTGTTGTTTGCTGTTTCAGAGGCCTTCTTTCTAACCCTAGTTAATTCGACATCCAGTATGAGTCATAAACTTACAAATTCACAGATTCTTTTGGAATTAGGTATTCACCTTCTTTGTATATTTTCCCAACTAGTTTTAACAAGTTAAAAGTATGATAACTACATACAGTATACAGATTCTTTTTCAATCGGTGTTTATTGTTCTACTTTTTTTGCAGAGAAAAGTTTCAAAGAATCTGTTCATGAGGATAATGGAGATATTGTCACTGTCAGTCAGAAAGGGGCTAGTCTCAAGCCACAAAATTGTCGTCAAACGATTGAAATTCGTGAAAATGAAGTGCATAGCCTATCTTCAAGTGAGGATGAAGATTTAACAGATGATGAAGAAGTAGAAGAAAATGATGATGAGGAAGAAAAAAAAGATGATGAAGAGGAAAAAGACTCAGAAGTTGAGGATGTTGACGTTGTGGTTCCCAAACGAAGAAAAATTATTACAGGTGCTGGGAGAAAGAGAGATTGTGTGTGGGATCATTTTAAAACGGACACAATCAGTTCAACACAATCCAACCTTTGCATTTACTGCAATACCCACGTCAGTCCAAAAGCATCTCGGATGAATGTACATCTGTCAAAATGCAACAAATATCTAAAGACCATCAAACCTTCATCTAGTCCTGCTCATATTGGGTTTGGTTGCGTTCAATCTTCCTCAGTACCTATCAGAGGTCAACAGAATAAATTAATGACTGGTTTTATGGATAGGATGTCTACCAAAGAAAAAGATGAAGTGGACACAATTCTCAGCGAATATGTGTATGGCTGTAATTTGCCATTCATTCATGTACAAAATCCCTTGTTCCAAAGATTTGTGACCAGACTTCGTCCTGCTTACACACCTCCATCAGAGTTTGTCCTAAGAACTTCCCAATTGAAAAAGGTCTACAACGGATGTGTGGATGACATGAAGAATACTTTAAAGGAAAAAAAGATTGTCGTCATACAGGATGGTTGGTCAACAAATAAACAAGAGCCTGTCATCTCTCATGTACTTCAAAATGGGTCAACATCATTTTTTTGGAATGCCATCCCTACGACTACAAATATAAAAAATGCGGATTATTGTGCAGATCTTCTTGAAGATTGTGTCAAAGATTGTCGTGAGAAATTCAATTCAAAAATTGTTGCTGTTATTACGGATAATTGTCCTACCATGGAAGCTATGAGGATCAAATTCTCAACGACAAATCCTGACATTTTTGTCCTACGCTGTCACGCTCATCTTTTGAATGTTATTGGGAAGAAATTGACAAAAGTTGAACTCAAAGAGAAAATTGTCAAAGTACAAAAATTCTTCAAGAATCATCATTTTGAGGGTCAGTCATTAAAAATGATGGGAGGAAAACGGCCATTAATTCCTACGCACGTGAGATGGAACAGCCAGGTTGACTGTATGGAGAACTACTTGGAGAATCAAAGCATATATTGTCGAATTTCAAGACTCAATAATTCTGTAGTACCTCAGGACCTCAAGATGATTCTTAAAGACATGAGCCTGTCAGAACAAATAAGCGACTCCCTTGCAAGTCTGAAGCCCATTGCTGTTGCTCTTGATCGTGTAAGAACAAATTCTGTATTTGCAAATTTTGGTTCAAATATTCAAGTTTGCGAGCCAAGTCGAGTAATTTAGTCTTCAATTACTCCTTTGTTTTAATTTAAAATTTCAGTCACAAAAGGACAGTTGCAGGGCCGCTGATGCCGTATTTTTGTGGCTTGGATTGGACAAAGAATTGGTGGAGGAGGTAACCACATCCTCGGTTTATACAGAAAAAAGGGAACTGGCTTTGGCTGCAGTCCCCGTAGCTGCATACTTGCTTCATCCTGTATATAGAGGTTAGTAAAAAATTACACAACATTCCAGATGAAAAATGAGAAACGTCTCAAAATCATTTTAAAAATTGCGCAGTTAATTTTTCGCGCCTTTGATTTTTTCATTACTATTAAAATTGTTACATTTTTATTTATGCAGGTAAAGGGCTGCCTACAAACATTAAAGAATTAGGAAGATCGTGGCTTGCTGACCGAAATCCTATTTTCGTAGTGGCAGCGTCACATTTGGAACACGATGATGAAGAATACTTTCCGGCGAGTTTCTTGAATATGAATGTGGCCAGAGAAATGGAGCCTGAAAAATGGTGGAGGGGAATTAGCGACAGCCCAAATTTACCTAGAGGACTGGCTGACCTAGCTGACACATTGATGCTCCTTCCAGCGTCCACAGCTAGTATTGAGCGACATTTTTCTACGATGGGGAATATAATCACAGATAATAGGAATAGTATTGGCATTCGAAAGGCCTCAAAGCTTTGTGCTATTTATAAATCTTTAAAAAATACTTATTCAACA
Source organism: Pygmarrhopalites habei (assembly GCA_009870185.1). Classification (NCBI taxonomy): domain Eukaryota; kingdom Metazoa; phylum Arthropoda; class Collembola; order Symphypleona; family Arrhopalitidae; genus Pygmarrhopalites; species Pygmarrhopalites habei. Next base: position 8,672 of record WJFB01003064.1, read on the forward strand.
ATTTAATATTTTTAATTCAAATGTTCAATAATTAATCAAGCATTTACTTGATTCGAGATAAAAACTTTCATAATTTAAACATGTGAAATTAAAAGCCAAATTTTTGTATTCCACGTACCTTTGTTTTCTTCCAATGACTCAAATTTATTGAATACAAATTATTGTCGCCTTTTCCGTATTTTTCTTTTTAGTTAAAAGTTTTAACAATATGGACTTGACAGTATGAATTCTGATCACCCAGATTTAAGAGGAGTACAAAATTTAAATTGTCCAATTTTTTCCATTTTGTCCACCTAACTGAAGGTGGAAAAAACCGGTTTTTTCCAATTTTGTCCGGTCCAATTTTTGCCGGGGCTCGAGCCCTGTGAGGGAGACTTGCAGACAAGGAACTGAATGTGTACATTGACTCTGGCCTGGACCACCCAAGTTGACTGCATTTGACTCGCAGCTTTCCTTGCCATCCAAACCTCCGCTGTCCCACACATGCACTTCCCTTCTCATCCACCTACACCCCCACACCAACTACATGACCTACTTTGTGTCCTCACACAGACGGGCAAATCAAATGTCTAATAATGAGACTCTACATTCATAATATGTGATGTGTTCATTTTTCATTTATTTTGGCAAAACTACAAGCCCTCCCAAGCACTCCCTTTGTCTGAGCAACAGTCACAGCGACTCTACCTTTAGCTGAAGGATATTGTTGTTCCTTTCCAAGTATTATATTTTGAAGATTAATAAGTCCAAATAACTCTTTTGTTTGCACACTTAGAGCATTTTCCAGTTTTGCACTCTCACTGTGAGTGGCACACAGGAGGATTGATGACGTCAACCTGCTACAATTTTCTAAATTCCGAGTCGAGAGCTGCCGCAAAGACTTTATTAATCCGATTTTTTTAACCTGAATGACATTGTCCAACTGTCTTCAAATTGGTCCCAAGACTTTTCTTGAAACTGCCAAAAAATGTGTAGGCAGCCAAGCATTCGTCACCAACAAATATTTTTGACACTTTTCTACTTCTCGTCCATCCATGGAGCTTCTATTTCAAAAGCAAGGATATCTCTACAAAAAAACGTTCAGTATCCTTCCTTTGTTCCCACAATCCCAGACACTTTCGTATACTTGCAAGACCAACCAGGTCAGTTTACCTTTCCCCTGCACAACTACATCTCTCCCCATCAACCCCGCATCACGGCTGTGCATGTCGGTGACATTCCCGAAACCTCTAGTCTTCATAAAAGGATGACAAAAAATTTTCCACATCAATCCTTGCACCCTCTGTTCTGGTTAAAATTCAATAAATCCTACATTGCCATATTCATTTGTAGGACAGTCTTCCCTGCAATTGGACCGCAGTTATGGTCCCCCATGTTTAATGTCCTATGCACGGATACTCGAAACCTGTCTTGGAAGGTGGGAGGAATTATAAACCTCGTTGTGACTCCCCGAAGCCTTACAATGGAAACAATAGAAAAATTGAAGCAGACTTATGCATACCATGTAATTCCGTGTGAAGACTACGCCTCTACATTCATCCTCCCAATCCTCCATGATGTGCGAAATGTTTCAAGTGTAAAAGCAAATTCCAATGCTATGGATGTAATCGTGGGTGCGTGCGTCATCAAAAACCACGCACCTGATTTCGCACCTCATTTAAGCCCTAGTTTTGCGTCTATGATGTTTAATCTGAGTATTCCTGACATGACAGCTGACGCAATGCACCGTTGCTATGATGAGGTAGTTGACCATGGGAAAACTCTAGAGTGGACCATGCGTATGACGAGAGAAGACGGGGAAATTATGAATGATTTGGATGAACCAGACATTGCTAAATTTATGGAGGAGAAGGAAGAAATTCCAAAAATATTAGTGGTACGTACAGCCAAGTTTCTCTTTCAAAATTGGACGATAGGGAAACGGACAAAGAATAAGCATAAGCGAATACAAGGGAAAATATATACATGCACAATGGATAACGTGGACCACCTGAATTACCCAATAAGGAATGCGGTGGTTGTGAGTAGAACAATGCCATTCAATTTCATTACGTCCGATTCTGTTTATCAAGTGAAGACATCACTGGGGATTTATGTTGCACCATTCCAAAGCTATGTATGGTTCACGTTGGGGGTTGCAATGATGGTCACATCCCTTTGTATGATCCCGGTGTACTGGAAATTAGGGATGAAGGATAAACCATGGAGGTTGGTTGTGTCCGGATTACTTTGGGTTTGGGGGATTTTGCTGGAGAAGTGTGATGAGTTCAGCCCGTTGAAGAGTAAAGGGGTTGCATTGAGAGTAGAGGGAAAGGTGGTGAAAGCTGTACTCGCTTTCTGGTTGCTGGTGGGGGTGATCATGTCTAATGCGTACAAAGGTGAGGTTTTACATAACTCAGCTATTTAATTGCTCAGGTTAGCTAAGGCCAACATTGTAGAGTCAGGTCAAATGACGGCAGGCAGGAGACAGTGCTTCTGACTTTGCATTCAAATCCACTTATAGAAAGCTTTCGGGAATATTAGATGTCGTAAGGTTGACCTTTAAAATTCTAAGATTGACCTTTAAATTTATAAGATTGACCTTTAAAATTCTAAGATTGACCTTTAAATTTATAAGATTGACCTTTAAGATTTTAAGATTGACCATTAAATTTCTAAAATTGACCTTTAAATTTCTAAGGTCGACCTTTGGAGTTTTAGTTTTACTTATGATTCTGGACCTTCATTTTGAGCGTTCAATATTTGACTATGGTTGACGGACGGACGGAAAAAGGGACGGTTTGCATTGGAAGCTCAGGTACTTAACAAAGTGACTGTTCTCTATTCTGTGACAATCTTATTCTAGGGATCATAAAGTCATCTTACGCTGCCACCTACCCATGGAAGACTACATTTACCAAACTGTCTGAATTTAATTTGGGTGATGGTAAATTCAAATTGTACGTCGCGGAATCCGGGACAAACTGTTCTGATGAGTTAAACTGGCCTCGTACCTTCAACATTACCATTGTAAAAAGTTTGATACTGCTTCGTTTCCAACGACACCTGTATGGATCCCTTATTCGCTATGAGACCACATGTTATAATGACTGTCACCGTATATATGACGGTGTTGATACGTTTGACTTTCAGTCCCTGAATTCGAATAAATGTTCTCACTTGGAAGAATGTCAATTAATGAGCAAGTATGCGGCAATGATTAATCAAACAAAAAAAATTTGTTCCGATTTGTCGGACGACAAAAAATTTGTGGGAATGTTGTCAAAACAAAGGACAGCTCTTGTCGTTCCCTTCACGGATTTCAAATACTTTTGGCACAAATTTGAGGGAGCAATGAAAAAAGGGGGAAATATCAAATTTGGACACAATCGTAATTCTCGAGATGACTACATGACAATGTCAACATACTTTGTCTTCGAAATGGTGAATGGAATTCCAGGGAAGTACATGGATGTAATGCCAGGGCGAATGAAATCCTTCCTCAACTCTGGTCTTTACTGGTACAATGAACGGAAAGTGTGGAGAAATAAGATGCGGGAAAGTCGATTTGGAACTGAAGAAGAAAAGGTCAAAGCTTTGAGTTTTCACGGATCGGATATCCATCTGGTTTTTATTGTGTCGGCTATTGGGATCAGTGAATCCTTCACAGTATTCGTGACGGAAGCTATGCCTCTGTATAAAATGTTTACATTGCTCGTTGTAATCATTCGTGCATTTCACCGGAAAATTTTCCCGCCGTCTGCTAAAGCCCGCTTTCGCCAACATTGTTGGCGAAAACTACACCTCCTGGCTGACCAAATGAAGGTGGGCAGTGTCAAAATATTTTGGGTCATAAAATCCAAGGCGCGTGGTCATGGGTTCTGAAACTGGATAAACTTTTTTCTCAAAAATGCGGAAAAGAATCGTGTCGGAGGCGCGTGGTGCACGGCGGTTGGTGAATTCAGCGGGTTTGGAGTCACAAAACTATAGTCATTAGTCATCATATCAAATTATGAAAGTATTTTATATATAATTTCACGAAGGGCGTCAAAATGGATTTAGTGGCTTTGACACAAACAAAATAAGCGCGCGCACACTATTGTGGCACACACTCACACACGCTCACGCACGCACGACTAAATGAATACTATTGATACGATGCACTGAATGCACATCATGTTCGATCAACATATTTTCTGACCTGCAGGTAAAACAATTCATGTGTCCACTCCCCTCTAGTTTAAATAATGCTTGACAGGGATACTGCGTTGCGTTAGAAGCACACTTTTTCACACAGTCTGTGTGCCGCACACATCATTTTGCATTAGCATTTAATTTTGCGAGCCAGCGCAGCAGCGATTCCTGCATCTCCATGTCAAGTTACAAAAAATAAATAAAAATGTTGTGTCTATCTTATCTAATGATTATGAATAATTAAAAAAATATGATTTAAATATTTACGGCATTATCGTCGCGTCGTCCTTGTGTAATTAATGAATTCAACAAAACAATCATGCATGACACAAGGTCAACTTTACAATTTTGACCCTGATTCAAAAGCTTTCATTATTATTGACTCCCTCATTTCATTCACATTTTTAATAAATTTGTTCACACTGCAGCACTCTAGTTTTAAATGTTTCCCCTCAATATTTTACCTCCTGTGTAATTAAACATGAATGAACCAAAGACTACACGTGACATTTCGGGCACTGAAGTTGTAGTCAATCATAATGACACAGTTGCCACAATTGAGGATCCAGAAATAGGAAGAAATGGAGATCCAGGTCGTAATAAAAAATTCCAGTTGGTGGCTCGTCAACTTTTGATTCAACTCAAGACTACGAGGGATGCAGAGCGGGCTGGGAGTGAGGTCAATCAAAATCATGACCTCAGTGAGAAAAATACGAAAGGGGGAGAGAGAGACGTGGAGGAAATCGTTGAAGATGGATGGGATGAAAGGAATTTGTTAAGACAGTCAATTTTGGGGGTAGTGAGGATCTCTATAGAATATATTGTAGATATTGTGATAGCGGCACAACATTTTGCAAATGGTAATTATATTTTAAAACAATAATTTTCTAATTCCAAGAGGAAAAGAGAGAAATTTTCAAAAATATTTTTGAATTCAGAGACAGAATTATTATTACTCTTCCGGCTACATTTCTCTCTCAATTTTTGCACGGAATTTAATGCTCCCATTTAGAACGAATGTTCCCGTAGAAAATGTGAACTAATTTTGAAATTAATTGTACATTTATGACAAGGAAGGTACTACACCGGAGCACTGACACTCTTCTTTGTCTTTGTGGGTGGAGCTATGGTCACATTCACCCTCAATGTCCTCATGAGAAGAAATGGGTATTTCTATTTTTTTACCATTTAACACCCCAAAATAGTAGAAATGCAAGTAATGAATTAAAAATTTAATTTAAGGCAAAAAATATACAAGAGGATTCATGAAAAATAATTAATTTTTTGGAATTCCAGGAACAAAGAATTCAAATCGGAGTTACGAAGAATTAGTCCGATCCTCCCTTATTTAACTTATGTCCCATCCATCCTACCATTTTTCAGGTGATTGAATTCGTTTCCTTTCAAATAAATGGCTCTTCTATAATCCAGCTTTTTAATAAATGCGTGCAAATAATTCCATCATCAAATTCGTTATTTGGATTTTTTGTTATTTAGTGGAGGGATGAAAATCCATGTAGCAAGGAAAATAAAGCAAGCCGAATCAAAAGGAGACAGAATAGCACTACTCAAATGGAGACGACTTTTTCAAATTTGTGAAGAGCATTCTGTAATGGATTTGGTATATGAAAGCAGCTATGAAGCTTACGGCCAAGTAAAAAAGAAATTTTTTTACTAATTCTAAATACATTTTTACGATTATTTACAAAGTGAATGCATTCTCTGCCGATTTTTCCCAAGTCCGAAGTTCGGACTCCGAACTACGCGTCGTTCCGAAGGAAAATGATTCTTTAACGTTACACTTAACGTTGAATCGAAAAAGCGTGTGTGAAAAATGTTCCAACTTTCACCAAGGAATCCTTGGCGAAGAAAAAAAAACTATTCAACACTACTCCAATGGTGAAAGTGTGACCGAGAACCTTTCTCTCTTTCTTCAGTTTACTACAGAGAGGAGGATTGATACAAATTCTTTCTTAAAAGGAAAGAACATTCTCCACCCACGAGAGAAAGTCAGATAGGAATCGTTTTACCTCCATTTACGTAATGGTGAAAGTTTCGCAGGAAAAGTGGTAGGGCTCCGTTCGGGACGGGATTTGCTCCATC
>WJFB01003065.1:0-14945 GCA_009870185.1 Pygmarrhopalites habei
TAGATTTTGTCAAGTTTTCTATTAGGACTTGGGAGGAAGAGGAGGAGAACTAGAAGGAGGAGGAGGATGGGAATGTTACATGAAATGCAAACGTAATCAAAGTTTCCAAAGACTTGTGTTACTGAAATTTTGTTGGGAATCAAAATGGAATGACTTGAATGTTCCAACCCATGGTTTTCGCTAATTTACTGAGAGTCTAGTCGTCGTCGTAGTCCTCACTTCATCGTTGAGAATGCAGAGAGGGAGAGAGTAGGAATAGATATTTTTTGGAATTCTTTTTGACTCGCATATATATGTAGGACAATAATTATTAGTTGTCGGACATGTCTACGACTTCATCTGTCTACAATTTTGTTCATAATGGATTCGCAGCGAGACTTTTATATAACTTTAAAGAAAATGTTCCTAGAGTACAAAACTCGTAGAGTTGAGTATGTGTGTACTTATGTGTATACGTGAATGTGTAGTGGTAGTAGTCTAGGATATCCCTTATGCTCCAGCAGCTTATTAGTCATGTTGATTTTGTACTCTGTGTTCTGTCTTCTCTATGGAGTTTCGTATGGTTCAAATTGAACTGTGTATGTATATCATCATCAGATTTGTGAACCCATGTGCAAGTTTGCATAATTCTATGCATCCATAGTCCATACATACACTCTAGTACATTATGGGCATTGTATGAAAGAACTGAATTGAGGTATGTATCCAAACCTATATTTATATGTTCATCCTTCAGGAAGGATGTTTTCATGTGTTTCAAAAGGGAGAGGTCTATATGTTTTTGTCTATGTTCTCATACATAACAAAAGCGAAGTGTACAACATATATAGATAGAAGAGAGTTGAACATGAAATGTACTAGGGGACTTGATTCTGCTCTGTAGCTGATGAGAGATGTGTGTGTGTGTGTGAAGCAGTAGTTGTATATATACATACATGTACAGCAAATTACGATATCATGTGTAAATACTTGTATGATATCTGACAGACTAGGTATATATAAAATATACAGAGATGTTTGTATCACATTTTGAGCTCTGTACATTCTCTAGTAGAAAATGGCAAGTTGTGTTCTTAACAGGACGAATGGTAACGTTGGTTGGTTTTATCTACTTAGGTCGACGACGACTAGACTACTATATATAACAGTCAGCAGAAAAAGCGAAAATGTTGTTTGAAATAATTTTTACATTATATATAGATATATTTTGTTCAGTGTGTTTTTAGATTGCGATGAGATACGCGTGTAGTGTGTGTGTTGAGAGTATGGACAGACAGACAGCATGTACAAGAAAGTGTTTATATGACGTGGACGTGTAAATATTATGAGCGACGAACATGTTTGCATAAATTAGGAATGATGATGTTTTTCTACATTTCACCATGCTTACCAAATGAATGGGGGAATATGTAAAACATTGTAGTGGCCGTTTCAATATATTAAATTGTGTGACCTGTGGAAGGATGTGTTGACAAGTTTTAAAAAAAAGTTTCAATAGTGAAAAGTCATTTTTTTATATTCCATGATGATGCTTTTCCCTCCCTTTATATCAAGTGTAGTGTCATTGCATTGTTGTTGTGGGGTGTTTATATAATATGGGATCATATTGGGATGTATGTTTATAACTTATGACGATGATTGTCACTTAATACAATACGGTATAAACGTGAGTTATTTTATACACCCTAGTTATGGGACCTAGTTATGGGGTTTGCATTCACATGGTCGTTCGTAAACATGTGATTTTCTGGGCACATGGAGGATACGAGATAAAAAGAAGTATATTTTTTAGGAAGAAAATTGTTCATCACAAAAATCTATCTTGACAATACGTAATGATCTAGTTGTTCCCTGAGATGAAGAAGTTTTTGACAGTCACTCATTGAGACTCTCAATTAGTTGTTGTTGTCACTGTTTTTGTTGGTCAAATATAAAGAATATAAAGATAGTTGGGAATGGAAATGATAAAAAAAATTATAGTGGGTATTGTATATAGTCAAAATCTACATGGTCATTATGAGACACATGCACCTGTATTTGATATGCAAAAATTTGAGAAGGTAGATAGATATACGTGAGACAGAGGAGAGAGAGAGATGAGAAGAGAGTAGTGTAGAAGGGAATGAGAGAGAGAGAGTCAAAAAAAAGTTGGGGGATGCAAGTTGGAAGGAGTTGGGAAAGCTAGTGCCGGTTTTTTCATCGTCTTCTTGCATCTCATCTCATCTTTCCCGGATTTCGGCTCTTTGGTCGCTTTTGTACCCCTAGTGGAAAATGAGCAAAGGAGTTTGCTTAGTTGCTTTGCTTTGCTTGGTAGAGCGACGTGGGTGTGGAAGGGAGCCAGGGCAGGTTCTCTATGTTGAAAGTAATGAACAACCCCTACACGAAATTTCTATAATATTATCATTTGGCAATGTAACTCAAGCGGGGAAGGTAGTCAGCTAGTGCGGAGGACGATTTTGCATGAGCTCTCTCTCCTCTCGTTGGGACACTTGTGAATAATTTGCTTATATAGTTACACTACTATCAAGTCTCTGTCTTTTTCTCATATACACAGAAATATACACACACACTGTCACACACACACATATACGAGTCAAGTGTAGAATTTTTTAATGGCCACGTGCTGTGACCATTATCATTTCTAATAATCCTACAGGTTGTTCCCTGACAAGTTCAAAATAAAAATATGAAAGATTAAGAAAATCATTTACGTCCAGAGGATTGTGCTGGTGGTTGTGTGTGTTTTAGGTGCATCATGGATATTTGAAAAAATAATTCAAACACTGTTGTTGTGGAAGGTGGGAAGAAGAGAGAGATGACATTTGTAAAGAAATTGTTGTCAAGAACTATACGAACAGAATTGGATTAAGAAGAATTTAATTTGCTTTTGATTGTAAATCTTACTGCATTTTAATACTCTACTTCTTCTCATCGTTGTGTAAGTCATTGTCAAGGGTGCTGTGACTTTTTCGTCGTCTGTCATGATGACATAAAGAGATGATGGGAGTCATGCTCTCTCTCCTTACAGAAATATAGTGTGTATTTGCACACATTATTTGTCCTGAAGAAAAATGAAACCTGGAGATACATGATGTGTTGTTGCTGATTCTTCTTATTCTATTATTGTCTCAGCCGGACATAAAGTAGGATTTGGTTTGTCATTCATGTGTCTACCCATTGATTAGTGATTTACTTGAATTGAATTGATGGAGTTTATGTTGCTGGTTGAGTCATCTCATTCCATGGTGCTAAACACAAGAAGAAAAATAACAAAAACAAGAATTGCGTCAAGCGGGTGGCGTCGTACAAGTGGAAACGTTACTGGATTCCACGTGTATCTTAGAGGGAGTATAGTTGAAGGAGAGTGTGTGATACATGCCGGAGGTTGAATGTTGACAGGGAGGGAACGTAATATTAATGGAATAGTTCTACATGTTAAGAGCGAGGGAGAGAGTGAGTGAGTAGTCCATGTGTGTGCGTGTGTGTAAGTTTGTGATGATTATGAAAAAGTACAGTGATGGTTCTTGTTGAAATCTGTATGCGTTTCTTTTTTGGGCAAAAACTTGAAGAGGAGGAGAAGGAAAAGGGAACAACAACAACATAGTTTAGAAAGGAACAGAGGAAAAAAAAGTAATATCATAAAAAATTAACTTTAGTTGATGGATCCCCTGGTACAATCTTTGGATAAGATGAAGAGAGGGGAAATGATTGGGGAAAGTTTATTTGTGGAGCGAAAGAAATAGTACAAATAACAGAGAAAATTCTGTACAGCACAAAAAAGAAAGGTCAATGGGGCGAGCTTCATCAGTTTCTTGAATTCATTCTTGTACTAGTTTTGTGTGTGTCCCAGTCCGGGAAAATCGTTTGTGACTTCCCTTGACATGACATGTCTTGTACAAAGTTGTTGTCATTGTTGAGTTGGAACTTGGATCATTGGACAGAAGAGGAAGAAGAATGATTGGTGGAGGAGGAGGGGGTACGAACATTCTAAAGTGTAGTGGGGACTGAATTTTACATTTGTCACAACGGGTAAAAAACGGAATAACCAAGCTAATCAAAATTCGGAGCCGAAGAAATTTTTTGACTTCAAATCAGAATTCCTCGGTGGAGGTGGAAGTGAGAAAGTTGACGGTGGCGGGGCGGCAGTGGTCGAACGCTGGGTCGATCAGCCGACACCGCGCCCGCCACCATGTTCCTGTGCCGCGTGTTGTGGAAATTCTGACCCATGGGGAGGAGGATGGCCACCTCCTGGAAGGGGGGGACCCTGTGGCCCAGGACCAGGTGGACCTGGAGGAGGTCCCCCATTACCCGGTCCGAATTCAATGCCACCTCAACCTCAACCACCCATGCAAAACCAAAATGGACCACCGAATATCATGGGACCCCCTAATATGGGGGAACCACCCCAAGGCCCTCCAAGACTCCCTCCCGGAGGACCTGGACCAGGAGGAGGTCCTAGAAATTCCGAACAGTATTTTTGTGGACCTCCACTTAATGGTCCACCAGCGTCTTATTATAGGTTATTTTCATTTTCCACCTTTGTGACACAACATACACATGATGTATATATACATGTTGAAAGGGCACGAAAGAAAAAAAAATGTGGCTTCTCAACCATTTCTTTTTGAAGTCCGTGAATGTCGTAATGTCTATATGTAGAAGAGTTGACGTTTTATGTTACACTTACCTCTTCTCATTATTTATGTACGACCAGTCGATAATTTCTTGGTTCTGAACTCTCTGTACTATATATAGCTAGAGTATTCATCATTTCTGTGTGTCTCATTTTTGAACTCTTACATGAACGGAGAAGAAATTGGTAGGAATCATAAAGAAGTTCACATGGTTTTGTAGTATCCTGTATTTTTAAGTGGTGAAAGTAATGGGTTGAATTTATATGGAGCAGAAGGAAAATGTATAATTTTTAAAGGAATTGTGTAGAGGCAGGGAGGGTACCCCTTCATAAAGCTTTGTGTGTATGTGTTGTACATGATTGTACACAATGATATTACATGCAGGGAGAATATGAATGTACACAAGTAATTGAACCATGCGTTCACTTACTTTGTTATGTATTTCCATAATATTGAATCTTATTCTGCCGAATATGTGTGTTGGTAATGTATATACTTACAGAGAGTAACTATGAAGACAAAACCAAACATTTTTCTCTTGACCGGGTTGTTTTGCATTTGAGTTGCGAAAGCGTAACTCTCTTCTAGAAATGGAGAAAGTAGAAGGAGTAACCACATTGAATACATTAGTAGTAAACAATAAATATAAAATAGATGTTTGTGTATTTTTCATGACATTACCAATCCTATGGATTTTAGCAAGTATTTTTTGTTGTAGGAGGCTGTAGGTTCTTATTATGATAGAAATAATGAGTATCGCAAAATGTTTTGTTGGAAATTAATATATTTATTTATCTGGTTTTTTCAGACCCATGCCCATTCCTAGGAGAGCTGCACCGTATTTCGGACAGCCAGACTACCGTATTTATGAGCTGAATAAACGTTTGCAACAGCGCTCAGAAGATAGTGACAATTTATGGTGGGACGCTTTTGCAACTGAATTTTTTGAAGATGATGCCACTTTGACCCTTACTTTTTGCCTAGAAGATGGTATCAAACGATACAGTAAGTTGAAGTTTATTTATAACAAATGCATGTAATTAAAATTCTTCAATTTTAGTTTTTTGTTTAAAAAAGCTTTTACAACGGTACAAAATTATTGAAAAATTGGAGGATTTAGGAGAAAGCATAAAGAAACAATTTGTTGACTAAGCATAGAAATTGGAACAGGAGGAGAAGGATGTTAATCATTTTTGTTTTAAATTGTAGCTTACAATTTGTAAGGTGAATGCAGGATACATTCATTATGTAGACATTATAGAAATATTGATGCGTCACATTCACTATTGACTACATAATTTCCAGAGCAATGTGTATATGTGTGTGCTTAGTTGAGTGGAATTTATGAAATTGTTGTCCTGTCATGTAAACCCATACTTTCATGATGAAATATTTTAGAGTGATTTTTTCGAATGTGCGTAGCGCGTGGTGGATGTAAAGGAAGACGTTTCGTACTTGATAGAGATGGGTAGATACTAGTAAGTTGGTGAAGGTAGAATTGTTTGTGCCGCATGATGTTCGTTGACTATATACATACATGTTGTATAAAGTTACCAATGATGGTATAGTCACAACTAGAGTAGAAGAGTACGGACTTACAAAACCTGAGTGTGGCTTTTGTAGCTCTACTTCATACAGAAGCTCTCCAAAAAGTACACATTGTACATCTATACTACATACAAGTATGAGTCGGTTATATAGCATTCGAGTAGTAGCAACATGTCTATATATATATGATGGTGAAAATAGGTGCATGGGTTTTCATACACAGTAGACAACGAAATTGTTCTTCCACAAAACATCTCCAAAACGTCAACAAAGTGTAATTTTAGTGAATTTAGTAGAACATGATTATTCCTTTAAATGACTACCATATATTTTTTACTACGTCCTCTTTAGATGCCCATTGGTTTCTAGTTTTCCGGAAAGTGCAAAATTTGGTGACGATAACTTCCAGTTTGTACTAAATGTAGAGTCAGGATTCAGAAATTGTCATTTGTAGTGGCTTAATTATTACAGACACTTTGTAGACTTTCCCTTTCATAAGGAACAAAGCAGTACTTGCTTAGATGCACTCTATAATTTCTAGATTATTTATCCTTCGCAATGGAGAGTTATTTGATCGATCCATTTAATTTTCAAACGTAAAAAAGAGGAGAAAAAAAGTGTCCCATTTTAAAATTGTTATGTGAATAAACATAAAGTTCTTTCTCTGAAATGTCAAAAGAATTTGTTGTGCGAAAAATTTCCAAGTTTACTGTATATTTGCTGAAGTATGTAGTCGAGTGGGAAAGGAGATAGACCATGCATACCGACCCTTATGTTTTTATGCTATATGTATGTCGAGTGTATCTATAGGAAAGCATGTTGGGTGCTTCCTGTCTTTCCCTACCGTTTTATATGAAGCATTTGGTATTGATCAACATGCATAATACATTTAGTGTGGTCGATGAGTCTACAATGTTGAAGAGAGTGAGAGAGAGAGAGAAATTCAGCTGACTGGCTCGGTTCATGTGGCGTATGTTTTAGCTGCTCCGGTAACCGATGAAAGTTTACCTGTGTCTCCTTTAAGACTCGATAGGCATACCATATATTTAGAGAAATTTGTGTCATCAAATTATATATATATAGTATATTTCGATGGATGGAAATGTATATCTATATATGAATGGTCATCATTTTGGCATGATTGGAAAAATTGACAATTTCTGTGTGTATTCTTCTTTAGTAAAGCATGGCTCCAGTAGAAACTTGATAATCATTATTATAATGATTATTTTTGTCAGATTAATGAATAATGGTTGGAGAATGTCATTATATGTAAGTGTAGCCGTTTCGAAATTGAGGAAACCACATTTTGAGTCCATGTATCAACTTTTTGAGAAAAAAAAGTATTTGGTAAAAAAACTACCATGTACTTTGTTTTGTGCTTCTTATTATCTACATTTCATAAGAATCCCAGGCTGACTGTAACAGATGAGGTAATTGAGAGAGAAAGGAGATTGGAGAAAGGAGAGAAAGTAATTATAGTCATTTATACGTATGGTTGTAAAATTTATATGTATGCTCGTGTCAGATGAGAGGTGGACTTGAGGATAACATGGGAAATCAATGAAACATTGGTTGAAGTACTGTGTGTAAAAGTAAATACATTGTGATTTTGATTTATTTGTAGCAATCGGAAGAACTTTAATTCCCCGGTACTTCCGGAGTATCTTTGATGGCGGTGTAACCGAGTTGTCCTACAACATGAAGCACCCTAAAGAATCTTTCCACAACACCAGTATAACACTTGACTGTGACCAATGTAAGTAAAATCGAATTCATTATGTGTTGTTTACATCCTTTTAACTTTGACATTTCAAGAAAATATGTTGATTTGGTCTCTCAACCCATTTTAGGTACAATGATCACTGTTCATGGAAAACCAATGTTTACTCAGGTAGTCGTCTTGTACTGTAGTTCACATAGTAGAACCATTGAATTTTGCTTTTTTGCTATATTTGATAACGATAATGAAAATTTTGATCCTTCTACAGGTTTGTACGGAGGGCAAGTTGATATTAGAGTTTACATTTGATGATTTAATGAGAATGAAGTCATGGCATTTCGCTGTCAGTAAGTAACTTTTTCTTATATGTTGAAAGTAATAATCTTTTCCGTGTAAACGATTCACTGATACATACTTTAAAATTTAATATTGGACAGAAATAATAATTCTTTTTTTCTTTTTTTTATTAGGGACAGCTCGGGAATTAGTCCTCAGAAGTACTATCGCAATGCATGCTCAACAACAAGATCCAACAAGTATGATTGAGCAACTTTCCAAAAATATCACCCGACAAGGACTAACGAATTCAACCCTCAACTATCTTAGAGTACATATACATATTTTTAAGAAAAAAATGATTTAAGGACAGAGAGTTTATGTATTGAATTTTGTAAAATGTTTTTGTTTATAGCTTTGTGTAATATTGGAGCCCATGCAAGAGCTAATGTCAAGGCATAAAGCGTATGCCCTTTCTCCAAGAGATTGCCTAAAAACTACTTTGTTTCAAAAATGGCAGAGAATGGTTGCACCTCCAGGTAAGTCGTCATACACACAAGAAAAAATATATATATTTGTATTTGTTGACGATCCGCTGAAACTATAGCTTAGACGCTTCCTCGTGTATATATTTATAATCCAGTACTCCAGTAAAGCTTAGAATCTGAATAATACGCTGTTGTAGAGTACAAATAATTTGATTTGACTAAGATAAAAGAGTAGAGGAAGTAGAATATTGTTATGAGGAAAGGATCAGCGTGTTCTGACACTATAATATGGTGGGCAATTAAGTCTTAACCCCATCGATAATGTCCACAGAATCAGCCAGACCGCAATCGAAAAGGAGGAAGCGGAAGGGTTCGGCTTCAAATTCCACAGGGAATTCAACAGGAGGGAATCCGCCTGTAACCAACAAGAAAAGATCGCCTGGTCCCAGTTTCTCCTTAGCATCACAAGATGTGATGGTCGTGGGTGAACCATCCCTAATGGGTGGTGAATTTGGTAAACAAACAAAATACATTTTACTTACATGAAAATGATACAAAATTTTAAAAAATGTTAATCATTATTGTATGTACTACTCTGTGCTAAAACATGTTCTTGTACATTTTGCCGAAATAGAAAAAATAACCGAAAATTCATTTGACCTAGGTGATGAAGACGAGCGGTTGATTACTAGGCTAGAGAATAGTCAATATGATGCAGCGGCAGCGTTGGACACGGAGCCTTTCGGTGCGTTTTCATGTATTTATAAATTTTTTATTTATTAATAAATTTCAAAAAGACAACAAAATGTGTAATTGATCAGCGCACATGTTCATTCATTTTTCTGTGTCTCCAAATTTGATTCCAAATAACTATTCACTTGCTCTTTTTTAATAGGGCATACTATATATTTGAAAATGAATGAATTTGGTCAGCGTGCACTCAATTATACTTTGCTCTCAATACAATAAATTTTTATCAAAATATAATATTGCATCAAAACGGCAACATTTTTGAAAATGCATTCTCTTGATTGACTTACAGGTGCCGACTCCCCACTTCCTGTAGGTGCTGGAACAAATTGGCCTCCTGCACAAGATAGACCGCCTCATGGGAACACTCCTACCTCTCAAGGTACCCTCACAACTATTTAAATCAAAAGAATATTTACAATGGTTAACATGACTAACTTGTTGTTTTTTTCTTTCACTTTTTTACCTTCAAGATAGCGATAAAAAATCCCCAGCAGTAAGCCAATAGAGAGAACCGAAAACAAAGTCAAAACCCATTGACTCAAAATATCCTCTTTATTACAATATTGAATATTATTGTTGTCAAACAAAATTTCACAGTGGATGCCGATGATATAACGTATTTTGTTGTCTTTTTGATTTTAAATACCCGTACAATATATAGTTTTTTTGCAAAAAAGAAATAGAGTGTATTATAATAAGGGACAAGAAAATATATCAGTTCTTACTTCAATAATATATTACACACAATTATGGTTAAATTATTATCTACTTACACATGATATATTATTATTATATATTATAGGGTTAATAGTGATTCTGTATAGGGAAAAAAAGTATGATCAAATTTAATTTGATACACTATTATATAAATATATTATATATTGTGTGCGCGAGATTCCTATTTCATGGGTCTCATTGATGATGGAAAGAAAGTATCTCAATTTTTAATACTATTATTTTTTGTTGTGTCCATCCATTGAAAAAAAAACCTACGTAACTTTAGCCAAAAAGTATTCCGTGAAAACGTATTGTTTGTATAATTCCTAGGATGTGAAACAAATTAAAAAAATTTTCATATTTACGTATTAATGATGATCATTAGAAAGAGAGTGAACTACTTATTCGCCATTAATATAGAATATATATTACAACACACAATGTTTCAGTCCAAACTTATTTATATAATATAAGATATACAATATAGAATATTTACCTGAACAAGAACAATTCTTATTAAGTATCCCCATATAAACTTTTTTTACGTAATTAAATATCAATCCCATAGTTCCCTTCCCCCCTCTCCTTCCCTACACGCATATTTTACCTGTTGACAAGGAGTAATAAGGACTCACACACCCACACACACACATTATACATTTACAAACACACTCATCCTCATAATAGGATACATTTTGTGGAGCCAGACATGTTACACATTAGACCCAAATATACTATTAACCTAACCTACAAAAAAAAGTCTCTGGAATTTTTTAAAATAATTTATCATGTGCATAATATTACATTAGAAGAAATAAAAATACGTGGCATTTTGACATGCAACAAAGCATAAACATTTTGAATTTGTTTTCTCATAAATATTCTAAATCTTTTGATTAATTTTTAAAAGAATTTTTATCAGGATAAAAAACTTGCAGGGAATTTGATCTCATTTTTCCTTGACTAATAATAACAATTTGCCGTCGAAATATTTTCATGAAAGTTCCATTTCATCCAAATAAGCCCCTAGCCATGGGTGGCCTAAGTACCTCCAACTTAGGGGCTCTAAGATGCCCCAATAAAAAAACAAGCCGAGAATGAGCGGGTTCCATGGCGGAGATTTGAATGGCCGAAATTGCTTTGGGAATTTTTCATTTCATTTCGGAGTTTTGCAGAAAGTACAGAAGTATAGGGGAGACCACGGTGCTATAATTGGTTTTGGGTATATCTGGTTCTGATGGATACAAACGAACACCAGGCCATGGATGTCACGTCGACTTCGGGTCCTGATTTCCCACCAAAGTGGTCCATTTGTGTTTGTTGCAAGGCTCTGCCAAAGTTGAAGAACGTGGTTTCATTGCCTTGTCTTCATATTTGCTGTTCAAAGGAATGTATTGATAGATTGACGGAGAATGGTGGACGTAAGTGACTGGGTATTTATTAAAATTGCATTTTTTGTTTAGAACAATTCATACTTAATTATAATTTAAATTATTTTAGCGTGGAGTTGTCCTGATTGTTACCAACGATTCAATCGAGATATGATTCTTTCTTGTTCATATTTGAATGCCAATATTGTGACGAGAAACACAACGCCAAAGGCATCATCCGACACTCAAACTCAAATTTGTCGATCTTGTGTCCGAGATGCTCCAGCGTACAAGTGGTGTACTGACTGTGTTGAATTCTTGTGTGAGCATTGTACTGAAGTAAGTGAATTATTTGATATTCAAAGAAAGGTACATTGAATGCAAAGTATACTATTGATTTTTAAGTACATTGTACAATTTTTGTGTTATAGCATCATCAATTTAGTAAAATGACACGAGATCATTCCCTCGTTCCTACATCAGAAGGTATTGTGGAATTGGATGAAGAGTTGATGGATCGTAAATGTGCACTTCACAGTCAAGAAGACTTGTCAGTATTCTGCGAGACTTGTAAAGCGTCACTTTGCTCAATGTGTGTCGGACCGACGTCAAGACATGTTGGTCATTCAATGGTACCATTAGAAACTCTTGCTAAAGCATTTCAAAATGAATTTTACTCTGGGGTTGAAATGTTAAGGTATGACTATCAGTATACTTGTTCACTTTATTTTTGATTAAAGTTTCCAACATTGAATCTATTATGAAAATTAAAATTTCAAATCTGTCATACTTTCTTACAGGACAGTTCAAGATAAAGCTCAGTTGGCTGTTAAGGCTCTGGATTCAAAGCTTAAAAACATTCTAACAGAACAAAAGAATTACATGCACAAGGAAGCTAGAGTCTTTTTCAAAAGGTAGATTCACTTTACAATTTGAATTTTTGTTGAACATTTTGTCATACATTTGTTATTTGGATATAATGAAATATTATGTTTGTAAAATTACTCACTCCAGACTGATCGATGCCCTTCTAAAAAGAGAAATTCAATTAAGAAAAGATTTGGTAGAATCAACATTATCCAAGGCAAAAGAGCTCAATATTAAAAAGGCTAAAGTATCATCTCTCATCATACAATGTCAACAGTACATAGACTCTGTTCAAGATATCGTAGAGAAGGGGTCAAAATGGAATATACTACATCATGGACAGTAAGTTTGGACATCCGAATCATATTTACACTACTACTATTCCATAATAGTATACTCTTTTTTTTAAAAAAAAAAAAAGAAAAAAAAAGTCTTTTCTAAAATTTATTTCAATCTTTTTTTAAAGGCACTTGCGAGCCCAATTCAAGGAATTATCACGTGCTCATGCTCTGTTGACAAACTCTGACAGATTTGATAGTTTTGTCGAGGCAGATTACAATTTTGTCATTGAGGAGGAAACAATCCAAATGGCAGAAGACTGTGAGTATAAAAATTAACTAATTATTATTACAAATTTTTTGTTTTCTTTAATAAAAGCATTTTATTAAAATGTTATAATCTGTTTTTTCAGGGATTGACAGAATTTGTCAACCAATGTACAAAAGTAACAAATCTATTCCTGCAGTTGCTACTGTCAATCCATCACTTTCCGTCCAAACTAAAAGTAGTGATATTAAAACTCAGCCCATCCCAATGGACATTGATGGTATAATGATATTTCCCATCATATTAATTTTCGTTTATAATCCGCTGTTCTTTTTAATTAACCAATTAATTTGCTGTAATTTTCTTTGGTTTAATAAATAGTAGGCGTTGATACTGATGAAATCACACCAAGGGCATCAATCAGAACAAAACGTCCTAATGACTTGTTGCAGTCATCAAAATTGCGATCACCTGACCGAGAAAGTGTTCAAAAATCAGATTTGACACCAGAGGAACCATTTGCTACTACTGTTACTACTACTCCAACCTCAACCACTGTCACAAACAATGAAAGTAGTAGTAGTAGTAAAATTACAGGGAGCCCGATTGACAAAAGGTCTCCCCGTAAAGGTGAAAATAAAGTGGAATCTACACCATTAGAAGAACAAGAAACTCAATTGTTTGAAGCATCCACAGAGGAGGAGGAAGACGAAGTGACACCAAGCAGAAGATCAGTCCGGGTTCCAAGACGTTTTGAAAATGAAGAGACTCCTAGTCCAGTAGTAAAGAAAAGCTCCCGGATTGCCTCGAAGACTTCATCACCTGCTACTGTTGCTGTGTCCTCCCCTTCTCCAGGGGCCACCACTTCGGAAGTAATCAAGAGTCCAGTCGTATCTCGACGTAGTAGTAGTGCTACTGGGTAATGATAAAATTATCGTACTTACTAAACGAACATTGACTACATGTTAAATTAACAATGTTAATTAATTTGAATGCTTATTTCTTTATACTTAGTAAGAAACAAGTTGAATCTGGACCAGTAAAATCTGAAAAGACTAAAGGTAGTCCACCAACAACTCCAAGAAAGGTCGAATCCCGAGGAACGTCTGCTGACACTCCAAGAACTCGACGTCACTCTGGCTCATCATCAACAACATCTTCAACTATTGCGACAAGATCCAGAGAAAGATCATCGAAACGAACAAGGGGGACCACCAGTGCGACAACCCCAGCCAAAGTTGAAGCCAAAGGAAAACCTGTTTCGGAAAAGAAAATTAATGAGAAAGCAGGAAAATCACGACGTGGTCGTCCAGTTGCGCCTAAATCAAAATCCTCAAAAACGACTAAGGATGTAAATGCATCCTTTGATGAGGATACTACGGGTAATCCAAGTTTTAAGTTTACAAATTTTTTATTAAGTATTACCGAGATTTTTTGTTATATTTTTTTTATTATAATGATCTCAGACAATGATGACGTTTCTGGAGAGCTCAAGGAGTATCCAATTTTGAGGGAGGAACGAATGAAAATAACGATGGAGGATGAAAATGAAGACTATTGTGCTGTGTGTTTAGATGGTGGTGATGATGTACTTATATGTAAGTAAAATTTTAATAATATAATTTATTTCTTGTTAGATATTCTACTTTTACGGATAATACATACTGTCAATCCTTTTTTACACATTTTAATATTTTTTATTATTACTTGTGTTTAGGTTGCGACAATTGCCCAAAAGTGTTTCATCTAAAGGTATGTGTAGTTTTGTGAATGAAATGTTGATTTAAAATTTTTACAGATATCATAATATTCTACAGAGTGACATTTTTTCTTTTATTATTTTTGTAAATAGTGTCATGTACCAGTCATCAAGGGTATGTACTTTTTGTTTAAATACAGAAATTAAATTTTTCGTTATTATGGCCTTATTGTTTCATTATATAAGTACATATTTTGTTTTTCAGCTGTTCCGGAATCAGACTGGCAATGCCTATTTTGTACATCATATGATGATATTCTTGCG